>JAINUV010001310.1:0-183542 GCA_020205505.1 Panax japonicus
TTAGTTATGCCCCACCCATACAGCCACATCATCAATTTCTGACGTGGCAGACTCAATTGGATGTAATTGGAAAAAAATTAATAGTTCAATCATCTAATTGACAAAATTGAAAGGTGAATCACCGAAGTAGAATATGGCTAATAGTTTAAGGTAGTAAATTATATTTAAGCCTTATAATTATGATAGTTATGTACATTTTCTCTCTTCTTAGTAGCTTTTTGATTTTATCTTCAATTACAGCAACCCTCCCCACCAATCCACCATCTACTGGAGGTTCATAGCACCGAAAGAAACCACATCCATGCTGAAAGAATTAAAAAGTTTATTTCTCCCAAACGGTAGCTTAACAAGATGCAGAAGAAGAAGAATAAGAAGATTTCTAGGAAGAAGAAGAATAATAAGATTTCTGGGAAAGCTTTCCCCTAAGAATTGGTAAGCTAGAAACCTTCTCCCAAGATTTTGCTCGGTGTATGATGTTCTCAACACTGTCGGGATATAACAGTAGCAAAGCACTGCAGCCATTGAAGGTCTGTATTTAGCTCTTTCTTCCTCTCCTTCTCTACCTTGACATATGTCTTCTTCTACTTTTGTAGATGTATATATATATATATATATATATATATATATATATATATATATATATGCATCTATATATGATTTGGCAAGAAATGAGTACAATGGTTGGAGGGAACTGATGTTGGAGGGACTTATTTATTGTATTAATAGATTTTAATCTACTACTTAGTCTAATTAATGAGGAATTCAACTTGTATTAGTACATAATAAGGTTTTATATAGTCAACTGTATAAAAATCTGGTTAAATCAGTATTATACATAGACCACTGGAACACGTGGCAGTTCTGATCACTTTTTTGGCCAGAAATTACAAAAGGGTCACTTTTGCTTACTTTTGTGTACTTTGGGTAGCGGGATGGGAGCGTTTAAATAATGGTGTACGAATAGTAAAAGGGTTTATACTTTGGTGTGAAATTTGCAATTAACCCTTTTACAAACATCTACTTTGCTGTTTATACCTTAACCCAAAAATCACTAATCATTATGAGGTTATGCTTAATTCATCTTCAATGATTAATATTCTATGAAGAAATTATTGAGTACTATTTTTCAAATTAAAAATAAAACTACTGCAACATTTTATCTTTTTAATATTTTTGTGTAGTGTCCAACAATTGTTTGTCTAAATTCCTAACAGAAACGCCTGGACATACATTAAGATATGGGAAGAAAAGGGTCACATAAGAAATAACATAATTTAAGTAATTGGTCTAAAAGTCCAATAACGCTAAGAGAAGAATCTACAAGGAAGAGAGAAACCAATACCATAATACCTTCATTTGGCGCAAAATCCATATTAAAAGTACAGTATATAAAGAACCTCGCAACATTGGCCAGTGGCAAAGCCTCAATACCTTCATTTGGCGCTTTGTTCGGATACCATTTGGCTTCATTTTTTGAGGCTTTTAGGATACCTGCTGATCTGTCACTGATTGCTTGCCAGAGGTTTGTGTTTCTCTCTCTTGCCCATTATATAAGCATTAAACTTTATATATTTCAATGTCTTATGAGTGCTTTGATAGTAGTTGTAGGACTTGTAGTAGTATTTGTTAGCCAAAGACTTTTTGGTGTAATGATCTTAGAATTTTCTTTATTTGTAGTCCTATGCGATAAATGTTGTAACGTGAGTTACCATATACTCTCAACCTAGCAAACTGTGTCTTGGTACATGGGTGCCTATAATATGTGCTTTTACGTTATGTACTATTAATGTAATTCTGTAAATAAGCAGACCTAGAGGGGGTGAATAGGTGTAAATGCCAAAGTGATCTAACAATGGTCAATTTTTTATTTACTGCTATATGTTATAATCAGACATGTAAACCTGTCTGTTTTATTACATGTCTTTGTCATATATAACCGAACAAGATACCCTATTTGTTTTAGTGTATCATCAAGCACAAACCTGAACTAAATATGCAGAATAAATATGCAAATTAAAAAAAGAACAGAACAGAAATCACACAAATATTTTTACGTGGTTCAACCCCTCATCTCTAGTCTAGTGGCCTACATCCATGTCAAATACCAAATGGTATTAGAGACTCTTTTTATTAAACTTAATACTTAATTAAGTACAAAGAAAACTCCATGTTCAAATGGTATTAGAGAGTCTTTTTAGTAAACTTAAAACTCAATTAAGTACAAAGAAAAACTCCCTGTTCAAAAATTATGACGCCCCCAAAATAGGTATACATCACCCATCTTGGGTCGCCAAATACATGGTTCTGAATACAAATACAAACTTAATTATACAACAAGAGCTGAGAGTTTTTACACGAATATTGTCTCATAGACAATATCCAAACTTAAATTCAATTCTCATTACATTTATTATCACACTAAATAGTGAGGATTACTAAAACAACCATCTCGGACCATCACTTTCGTTCCCCGACTAGACCCGACTATTTTCTCATTTCTTGAAGAGAATAATGAAAGCAAAAGGGTGAGCTCAACTAGTCCAATAAGAAATATTATGATTAAGATAATGTAGAATAAGTTATCGTTAGCCTTCAACAATGTTAAACTGATAGAATATAATAGATAACAAGTTTAACTGCAACGGAACAAACAATCTATTAGAAGAGTCAAGTAGAGCATGATATCTACTATCTTCTATGATTTAAAAATGTTTTCATTAACTTTATCGCTGAGACTCAGCTTAATAAATAAACCACATCATCGAATCATCCATGCACTACGGGCCAAGGATATTCATGTAATCATCAATGGTCATGATTATATCGAATAATCCCTGGTCAGAATCATACCAACAACTGTCCATCAATGCACTACAAGCTAATGAGGATTTATACCACATCATTTGTAACATTACGGGTCATGATTATACTGAATGATCCATGGTCATAATCATACCAATCAATAATCCATCTATGCACGTAAGCCAAAGATGACTTTCATCACAATATAAGTATAAGGATGATGGCAATGATATAAGAATTCAATTAAATGAAAGCAAAGGATAAATTTTAAAGATTTATAATTTAATTTATCCTGAATTTAATATTATCCAAATTGTCAACATGATACTGCTTTGTGGAGAAAAATTCAAGAATAATATCCATGTATCAAAAATAATTTGGACAGTAAAGAAATAACTTTTTTTAGTGAATAGTACCCCCGGCATAAAAGTGCCATGAATACCCGAGTAAATAATATTTGAGTAATAGTTATCGGGTCAGTAGTAACCCGTGGATAGTAACTCGTGAATAGTACCCCGACATGAAAAGTGTCTCGAATACCCGAGTGAATAATATTTTAGTAAATAGTAACTGGGTGAATAGTAACCCATGAATAGTACCACGGTGAAAATATTGATATTTAATAAGAAAGTTCAGATCAATATTCTAATGAAACGATACTGGATGAAGCGCAAAACTCAATGATATTCAACTAATTTCAAGGATTATAGAAACAATACTTACCATAGTAAGTTTAGATTTAAGAATACGAAAAGAAATAACATACGAAACTACAAATGAATTTTTACCTGTCATACGGTACGTAATCCGCATAGACAGGTTATTCTGACATATTAAAGGATGAATATAAAAAAATAGTATTCCTTATGAATACGAAAGAAATAATACCCCTTACGAATACAACAAATAATATCCCTTACGAATATTGAACGAAGATAATATTCCTTACGAATACGAAAAATAATATCGTAAGCGAATATGAAATAAATAACATCCCTTACCTTAGTAGAAGACTGGATACTGCAATAATGAAGTAACAGAATACTCTTCTTCTTGCTCTCTATAGTTTCTCTTGTGAGTCTCAGTGAATTGGTGAGAATGAAAGAAGAATTAAGCTTCTATTTATAGGGGAAATGACTAAATAGTAACTAATTCACGAACGGTCCAGATTGATTTACTATTAGAATGGACGGTCCAGATTGATTACTATTAAAACCACAACCGACGGTCCAGATTGATTTACTTTTAAAACCACTACCGACAATCCAGATTGATTTACTTTTAAAACCACCACCAATGGTCCAGATTGATTTACTATTAAAACCACCACCAATGGTCTAGATTGATTTAACTTATTACACTTTAGTACCTTTAAAGTTTTCTAAGTTTGCATTATTCCCCTCTAACTTTTGTAATTCACTTATCTTCAATAAACGCATTCTTAATACTTCAACAATTATTCATCATTAATATTATAACTCATAATATTTAACAACCAAATTATTTCCAAGAAAGAGGGTGCTTTCTGATAAGGATTTCTACTTATTGGCGCGTAATTAGGTGACCAAACCTCTCCTCGACAGAACTTTATAGACATTGTCAATATTGCAAATAATAATATGAATAATTTTGTTGTCTCAATTATTGATTTAATAATATAAAAATATTATGCAGATGTCTGTGACAATAATTGAATCAAATAACGTGAGATACTATACAACAATTACTGTAGCAATAATTGAGTAAACTGGGTGACTTATTACGTAAGCATCAATAATCAATACTGTGTACTACTATGCAACCACGCGTATTATTATATTTTTACCACTAGGTATCTCAACATTTTAACGATAAAACATTCGTCGTTATTTTTATAAAAAGATATTTATGTCGTTTTCTAACTACGACAATACTTCCATTGTGGGGTCCACCAATAATTGTACCATCGTACGAATATTCTCTGTTAAAACGAATATTCCCCGACACAACGAATATTTTATATCAACTTGCTTACTTTGCAAAAATTTCAAATATCACCCTTAACTTTAACCTTTTATCAATTTAACCATTTATTAAATAGAATAATAATTATAAGAAAATTGAATACTTTCATTTCATAAAATTTGGGGTCTTAAAAACTCCCCTCCTTATGAAATTTTGTCCTCGAAATTTATGTACGTACCTGGTATGACGAAGATGTGAGGATACTTTAATTTCATTTCAGATTCTAACTCCCAGGTCATTTTCTCAATATCGTGGTTTCTCCACAAAACTTTGACTTAAGGTATAATCTTGGTCCTTCTTATCCAAGATTTTAACAGGTACCTCTTCATACGTTAAATCTTTCGCTATATCATCCGGTTCTAACTCAATAATGTGGTTTAGGTCTTCCACATATTTATGTAACATAGATATGTGAAAAACGTTATGAACATGAGACATACTTTGCGGTAAGGCGAGTCTATAAGCCATAGTTCCTACTCGATCGAGGATTTCAAATGGGCCAATGAATTGAGGATTGAGATTTCCTCTCTTCGTCAATTCTTGCTTCTAGAATAACGCCTTCTTGAACCTTCTTCTTCACATTCATCAACTCTGAGTCTGTAGCTTGGTCGACTTTAACTTTATCGATTAAAGTCGGTTTTAATCGTATATTTCCTATCTTCATGTAGGTTCTTGGAGTTTTTAACTCTATATCCATCTTTTGTAAGTCGTACTAGATGGGTCTTTGTGTTAACAATATCACACTCGTAAACACAATCGATCTTCTACTCAACGCGTCAGCTACCACGTTCGTTTTTCTAGGATGGTATTGAATGGTATTATCGTAATCTTCAACAGCTCGAGCCAATTTCTGCGCGAGTTATGTTAGTTTTGGATGAAGAATTATTTGAGGGTTTTGTACCGAATTCAAGGTCGATAGAAAATTTAATTTCACGCTCTGGGGGTAGGCCAGGAAGTTCTTCAGGGAATACATCAGGAAATTTATTAACAATGGAAATATCATTCAAATTTGACGTATTTTTGTTTAAATCTGTAACATGGGCTAAGAAAGCTTGACATCCATTTTCAATAAACGAATAGCTTTATGGCTTGATATGACAGTGATATATTGACTTAAGTGGTTTGGTCGCTTGAATTCGCATAATAGGTTGGTTAGGAATATGAAAGATAACAACCTTACGAAAACAATCAATTTTTTGCATGATGAGTAGTAAACCAATCAATCCCTAAAATCACATCAAACGCAAATATTTTTAAGGAAATAAGATCGACAGGTAACGTGCGGTTACCGATTTGAATCAAACAAGACTTAAAAATAGTGGATGTAATAAAGGTTTCCCCCAACGGAGTTTCAACCGATAAGTCAAAGTCTAATATCTCCGTAGTCAAATTTAAACGTTGGCGCAAGTAGGAGAAACAAAAGAATAGGTAGAACCGGTATCAAATAAGGTATAAGCTTCGCAAGAGTTTATGATTAGCTTATCCGTGATCACCTCGTTCAGATTCCTCACTTTTTGGGAGGTTACAACAAACGTTCTCCATTAAACTATCGGTTTTGTCTTGTTTAGAACGACCTTTGATGCCTCCATCCCAGCTGGACTTGACTTTGGAGCACGACAAAATCGGGATAGGTGACATTCTCTTCCACAATTGTAATATGTTTTGGACTGCTGTGTACAGTTTGGACTGATGTGTCCCTCCCCTCCGCATTTATAACATACGACTGGCGGTCGTTCTCCTTCCTTAACAAAAGGTGCTGGTGTTGACGTCTTTCCATCATTATTGAATCTCATCATCTTGAAATTTCTAATTCTATTATCTTGGCCATGATTACCACTAGAGTGGTTACCATTTCTAGCATGTTGATTCCTTCTACGTTTGTTGTTACTGCTTTTATGACTGCTACCACTGGTATTATCGAATTGCCGGGTGCTCTCTTTTGGTTGGGTTGACTCATTATCGCGCTCCAATGAGCCTTATTTATAACATTTGAATACAAACACAGTTTTTGAGAAATAAGGTATTGATGTATCTCGAGTTTCAAACCTCTTAGAAACATCCGCGCCATTATTTCCTCATTATCAACCAAGTGGGGCGCAAACCGGGACAACTCAGCAAACTTAGATTCATACCGTGACACAGTCATATTGTTTTTCTCCAACTTGATAAACTCCACTTCCTTCATGTGGCGAACACTTTCAGGAAAGTACTTGTCGTTGAACAGCTCTTGGAACCTCTCCCAATACATTTTGAGTGCGGCAGACTGAGTATGTTTTACTGATTCCCACCAGTAATCTGGCTCTCCTCTCAACATGAAGGTGTCAAAGGGAACCTTTTGCTCCTCAGAGCATCCCAAGACTTCAAATATCTTGGTGATCTACTTTATACACGTCTCCGCCTTAAGTGGTTCTGTCTTTCCCCAAAACTCTGTTGGTCTCAGCTCCTTGAATTACCTAGTGGTGACCATTTTGAACACAAGCTGTTTTCGCCTGATGTTGCATGAATTGCATAAAGCCTCTGAACATCCCATCGTTCATCACGTGATCGGTGTTGTTGTTTACCTGAGGATTATTATCTTCCTGTTGCACATTATCCTGGGTATTGATCGTTGGTGACATGTGCTTCATTGTTGATCTCAACATTTTTAGATGCCATTTTTAAAAACTGCCACAAAATAAGGGTTAATTCATGTCACATATTATCCCTATACTCTGACCGACCAATTAAATACCAAATAAACTTAGTTAGGTCATACTAGCGAAGGAATTCCCCGTCTCTCCACTCCAAGTTATTGTCTCACATCTCAGCCAGGGATCATATCCCTAAGCTTTGATACCAACTGTGACGCCCCCAAAATAGGTATACATCACCCATCTTGGGGCGCCAAATACATGGTACAGAATACAAATACAAACTTAATTATGCAACAAGAGCTGAGAGTTTTTACACAAATATTGTCTCATAGACAATATTCAAACTCAAATTCAATCCTCATTACATTTATTATTACACTAAATAGCGAGGATTACTAAAACAGCCATCTCGGACCATCACTTCGTTCCCCGACTAGTCCCGGCTACGTTCTTATTTCCTGAAGAGAATAATGAAAGCAAAAGGGTGAGCTCAACTAGCCCAGTAAGAATATTATGACTAAGATAATGCAGAATAATTATCGTTAGCCTTCAACAATGTTAAATTGATAGAATATAATAAACAACAAGTTTAACTGCGGCAGAACAAGTTATCCATTAGAAGAGTCAAGTAGAGCATGATATCTACTATCTTCTATGATTTAAAAAGGTTTTCATCAACTTTATCGCTGAGACTCAGCTTAATAAATAACCCACATCATCGAATCTTCCCTGAACTATGGGCAAAGGATATTTATGTAATCATCAATGGTGATGATTATACCGAATAATCCCTGGTCATAATCATACCAACAACTGTCCATCAATGCACTACAGACCAATATGGATTCTAACCACATCATTTGTAATATTACGGGTCATGATTATACCGAATGATCCTTGGTCATAATCATACCAATCAACAGTCCATCTATGCACGTAAGCCAAAGATGACTTTCATCACAATATAAGCATGAGGATGATGACAATGATATAAGAATTCAATTAAACGAAAGCAAAGGATAAATCTTAAAGATTTATAATTTAATTTATCCCAAATTTAATATTATCCAAATTGTCAACATGATACTGCTTTGTGGAGTAAAATTCAAGAATAATATCCATGTATCAAAAATAATTTGGACAGTAAAGAAATAACTTCTTTTTTTTCAGTGAATAGTACCCCGGCATGAAAAGTGCCCCGAATATCCGAGTGAATAATATTTGAGTGAATAGTAATTGGGTGAGTAGTAACCCGTGGATAGTAACTCGTGAATAGTATCCCGACATGAAAAGTGCCCCGAATTCCCGAGTGAATAATATTTTAGTGAATAGTAAATGGGTGAATAGTACCCCGGTGAAAATATTAATATTTAATAAGAAAGTTTAGATCAATATTCTAATGAAACGATACTGGATGAAGCGTAAAACTCAAGGATATTCAATTAATTTCAAGAATTATAGAAGAAATACTTACCATAGTAAGTTAAGATTTAAGAATATGAAAAGAAATAATATACGAAACTGAAAATAAATTTTCACCTGTCATACGGTATGTAATCCGGGTAGACAGGTTATTCCAACATATTAAAGGATGAATACGAAAAAAATAGTATTCCTTATGAATACGAAAGAAATAATACCCCTTACGAATACAACAAATAATATTCCGTACGAATATTGATCGAAAATAATATTCCTTACGAATACGAAAAATAATATCGTAAGCGAATATGAAATAAATAACACCCCTTACCTTAGTAGAAGACTGGATATTGCAATAGTGAAGTAGCAGAATACTCTTCTTCTTGCTCTCTATAGTTTCGCTTGTGAGTCTCAGTGATTTGGTGAGAATGAAAGAAGAATTAAGCTTCTATTTATAGCAGAAATGACTAAATAGTAACTAATTCACGAACGGTCCAGATTGATTTACTATTAGTGTAAGACCCCAAATTATTAATAAATGAAATTTAATTCCTCTATTTATTATTTTGAAATAGTAAGGGTTGATTTGATTAATGTGGTTAGTTATGGGTAAAATGCACAAATATTTCAAATAAGCAAGTGGTTATAAAATATTCATTTTTATCGGAGAATATTCGTTTGGTCGTGGAATATTCTTACTGTCGGGGAATATTCGTACGACGACGCAGCCTTGTGAGGGCCCCATAACAGAAAGCGATTGGATGAAGAAAATGACAAGAATAAGTTGTTTATAAATAACGGCGTAGTTGTTACCATTAACACTGTTGGAATATCTGGTAGATAAAACACAGTAATACACGTTGTTGCACAGTAGCACACGGTATTGCACCAATTATTGATTCTTACGTAAGAAGGCACTACTTAATAATTGTTACAATAGTTATTGTTCAGTATTTTATTTTATTGATTCAATAATTGGTGCGTTGATATTTTATATTACTGTTGTTTCAATAATTGTCACTACACAGTATTTTCCATTATCGAAGCAATAATTCATATTATTTGAATAATATTATTAGAAAACATTATTGGCAATGTCTAGAAAGTTCTGTCTAAGGAGAGGTTTGGTCACCTAATTGCGCGTCAGTAAGGAGAAATCCTTATTGGAAAGCCCCCTCTTTCCTGGAAACGTCCTGGTTGCCAGTACTGTGATTCTGTAATATTATAAGTAAATAATTAATTATTGATTTATATGATGAGGAAAATATTGATTTTATGCGGATATAGATGGAGAAAATTTTAAAGGTGACAATTGTTGAAAATTAATATTTTATCTTTTTCTCATAAAATAATTCATTTAAATATATTATTTTAATAATATATTAATGGCGATATTTTTTACAATGAATGTGGGATATATGAGTATATGAGGAGGAAGAGTATTTTGTGGCATTAAATGATTAACACATGTTTTGTGTGTCGGTGGACCCCAATAATTGACCGAAATTTGATTATAGCATGTAAAATCGTCTGTTTGTGGATTTCGGTCAATTTCTGTTTGGAATTTGGAAAACCTTTCTTCTGTAAAGTTGTAGAGAATGAAATTTCCTATAGAAAAGACATATGCTTCAAATTTTTCTGATAAAAGGGCTATTTATTATGAATTATTGAAGGACATATGAGCTTACATGTGTTATCAATGTGTTGAATTCAGATGTCTAGAGGTGGGCTAAGGAAAATTATATAAATATATTATTATTTTATTAAATTTTTTACTTTGGTGTTCTAAGCATTTTCCTATAAATAGGGTGCTTAGGTTAGAATTGAAAATCACATCAGAAACTGAAGTTTTCTCTCTATTTCTCTCTCGATATATTGAGCGTATTTTTGTGAGTATTTTAGTACTTTGAGTATTGCTATACGGTGCAAGTTCTTTCAGCATTATATTCAGTATTCCAGTTATAAGTTCTATCCTTTAGATGTAAGGGATGTTATTTTCTTCGTAAGTGATATTATTTCTTCAATATCACTATGCTAAAATATTGGTTGGAACTTTTTATCAAATTTGGAACTTTTTCATGTCGGGTTACTATTCATGAGTTACTATTCATGAGTTACTATTCACGAGTTACTATTCATGAGTACTATTCATGAAGCATGATGGATTTCTTGTGGAATTTTTATCTTTTGGTGTCGGAGTTACTATTCACGTATACGATACTATTCACGTATACGGCACTTTTCACGAATACGACACTATTCACAGAAAAATTAAATTTTCATTTTTCGTCCAAAATATCTATTATGGATACTAGCTTTGATTATATCCATATTTTGATCATTCTTGAATTTTACTCCACTATGATTATTTATGAGGTATTTTTGGACATGGAATAGCTGAAATACGAATCCTTAATATTTATTCTTTTGTTTCACTAGATTCATTTTCTTTAAAATATTTTTCATCATCCTCAGTCCTAAATGATGATATTACTGAATATCTTTAGCCTATAGTACAAAGATGAATGATTTCTGATGAATATCTTTGGCCCGTAGTGCAAAGATGAACAGATGTTTAGATGAACATGAACAACTGATAAATATCTTTGGCCTGTAGTGCAAAGATGAATATTTAATTCCAGATATTTATTGATTAATGTTACAAGGATAAAATATCGACGATGAACTTTTAAATTCATATATAGAAGATAGTAGATTGCATTCTCTACTTAACTCTTCTAATGAATTATTATTTTCGCTGCGAATATTGATTTAAAACAGGTTATCTATTGTATTCTATTAGATTTTTCCCTGTTGAAGACTAGCGATAATTTTTTCTATGTTATCTTAGTCATAATATTTTTTACTGGGCTAGTTGAGCTCACCCTTTTCCTTTTTGTTCCATTTTTCGTCTCAGGAGGCGAGAATGTAGCGAGTACTAGTCGGGGTATGGAATGCAGGTTCTAGAAAGTTGTTTTAGTAGTCCTCACTATTTTTGTAAAATATCAATAATTGTAATGAGGACTTATTTGAGTGTGGATATTGTCTAGATGACAATATTTGTATTTAAACTCAAAGTTTTTATGTTGTATTAATAAAGTTGTAGTTGTATCTGTACCATGTATTTTAATGACTCAAAATGAGTGTTGTATACCTATTTTGTGGGCGTCACAGTTGGTATCAGAGCTTAGGGATATGATCTCTAGCGGAGATCGGGGAATAGAACTAGGAGGAGAGAGACGAGTAAATCCTTCGCTAGTGTATCCTACCTAAGCTTATTTGTTGGTCGGTCATAATATAGGAATATTATGTGATATGTTAATTTGTTAAATTAACCCTTGTTTTATGGCAGTATATGAGAATGTCGACTGGGAATGTTAACAGTGGAGTAAATGAGACCGTGGAGACGCCTGTACTCACCAACGAGGAGAATATGCAACAGGCTGGCAATTTTCCTCCTCTGAACAACACCACTGAGCAGATGATGAACGATGGGATGTTTAGAAGCTTTTTGCAATTTATGCAAAATTAGACGAGGGAGACTCGTGTTCAAAATACAAGAGGTAATGATAGAAATTCACGGTTTGTCACAGCCAAACAGTTCAAAGAGTTGGGACCACCAGAATTTATTGGAAAGTCGGATCCGATCAAGGCAGAGACGTGGTTTAAACAAATTACCAAGATATTCGATGTCTTGGGATGCACGGAGGAACAGAAGGTTCCATTCGCCACCTTTCTGTTCCGTGGCGAAGCAGACTACTGGCGGGAGTCTGTGAAGCGTACCCATCCAGCCGCACTCAGCATGTCTTGGGAGACATTTCAGAAACCATTCAATGACAAGTACTTTCCTGAAAGTATTCTTCATATGAAGGAGGTAGAGTTTATTAGACTGGAGCAGAATAACATGACGGTGTCCCAATACGAGGCGAAGTTTGCAGAATTGTCCAGGTTTGCACCTCATTTGGTGGAGAATGAGGAACATATAACGCGGATGTTTCTGAGAGGTTTGAAACCCGAAATATGTCAATATCTCATTTCTTATAAATTTTCTCTTTATTCAGATGTTGTCAACAGGGCTCAATTATTAGAGCGAAATAACGAGTACGGTCAACTAAGGGACCACAACCAGGATCATACCAGTGACAGCAGTCATCAGAACAACGATAACCAGCGGATGAAGAAAAATACGGACAAGAGCGGCAACCACTCTGGTGGTAATCATGGCCATGAAAATAGAAGAAGCGAGTTGGGGGGAGATTTTAAAAATAGGAGATTCAACAATGACACTGTGAAGACGTCAGCACCAGTAGCAACTGGTTTTAAGGGAAGAGAACGACCGCCGGTCGTATGCTATAAATGTGGAAAAGAGAGACATATCAGCCCAAACTATCCACAACAGTTCAAAATATGCTATAATTATGGAAAGGAAGGACATATCGCTCGAGATTGTACTGTAGCGAAACCAAGTCCAGTGGGGATGGTGACTCAAAAGGCTGTCCCAGAAAAGTCGAAGTCAACGGTTCCCGAAAGAGCATTTGTCGTGACTGGTCAATATGCGAGGAACCCAAACGAGGTGATCACAGGTAAGCTAATCATAAATTCATGCGAAGTTTATACCTTACTAGATATCGGTGCTACCCATTCATTTATTTCTCCTGCTTGTGCTCAACGTTTAAACTTAACTCCGGAGAAATTAGACTTTGATTTATCTGTGGAGACTCTGTTAGGAGAAACTTTTATCACATCCACTGTTTATAAATCTTGTTTGATCCAAGTTGGCACCATCACATTGCCTGTTGACCTTATCTCTTTAAATATACTTGCTTTTGATGTGATTTTAGGGATTGATTGGTTAACTACTCATCATGCCAAAATTGATTGTTTTCGTAAGGTTGTTAGTTTTTATATTCCTAACCAACCTGTTGTACGAATTCAAGCAACTAAGCCATTAAAATCAATCACTGTTATATCAAGCCATAAAGTCATTCGTTTATTAAAAAACGGATGTCAAGCTTTCTTAGCCCATGTTATGGATTTGAATAAAGACACGTCAGATTTGAATAATATTCCTGTTGTTATTGACTTTCCTGACGTATTTCCTGAAGAACTTCCCGGTCTACCCCCAGAACATGAAGTTGAATTCTTTATTGATCTTGAACCTGATACAAAGCCCATTTCTAAAATCCCATATCGAATGGCTCCTATTGAACTTCAGGAGTTAAAGATCTAACTACAAGAGTTATTGGACATCGGTTTTATTCATCCTAGTACATCTCCTTGGGGTGCTCTTGTTTTATTTATAAAGAAGAAAGACGGGAGTATGCGATTTTGTATCGATTATCGGGAATTAAACCATGTCACTATCAAGAATAGGTATCCGCTACCTCGTATTGATGACCTGTTTGACCAGTTGCAAGGAGCACAATTCTTTTTAAAGACCGATCTTCATCCTGGATATCATCAGCTAAAGGTTAAAACTGAGGATATTCAGAAGACTGCCTTCAGAACTCGGTATGGGCATTATAAATTCCTAGTCATATCTTTTGGATTGACTAATGCTCTTGTGGATTTCATGGATATGATGAACCGAGTATTCAAGGATTATTTGGATCAGTTTGTTGTTGTCTTTATTGATGACATCCTCATATATTCCAAAAGCCTTGAAGATCATGAGCACCATTTGAAGCTGGTACTCCAAAGGCTGCGTGAAAACAAGTTATATGCTAAGTTGAAGAAATGTGAGTTCTGGCTTGAGGAAGTAGCATTCCTAGGGCACGTGGTGTCAAAACATGGAGTATATGTTGACCCAGCAAAGATTGAAACAATACAAAGTTGGGAGCAACCAAAGACGGTGACCGAAGTACGTAGCTTTCTGGGTTTAGCTGGTTATTATCGGAGATTCGTGGAAGGGTTTTCTC
Source organism: Panax japonicus (assembly GCA_020205505.1). Lineage (NCBI taxonomy): Eukaryota > Viridiplantae > Streptophyta > Magnoliopsida > Apiales > Araliaceae > Panax > Panax japonicus. Next base: position 14,780 of record JAINUV010001310.1, read on the forward strand.
AAATCACTACCCCGTTAACTCAGCTGACTCGTAAAGATAAAAAATTCGTATGGAGCGAGGAATGCGAGAAGAGTTTCCAAGATCTCAAGAGGAGACTAATTTCGGCACCTTTTTTGACAATACCATCCGGTTCGGATGGATTTGTTATCTACAGCGATGCTTCAGGCAAAGGGTTAGGATGTGTTCTCATGCAACGTAGGAAAGTCATAGCCTATGCCTCGCGACAACCTAAAGAATATGAGAGGAATTATCCTACTCATGATCTAGAGTTGTCAGCAGTCGTTTTCGCGCTAAAGATCAAGAGGCACTATCTATATAGGGAGAAAGTGGAGATATATTCAGACCATAAAAGCTTCAAATATCTCTTCACTCAAAAAGAACTCAACATGTGGCAAAGACGTTGTCTCGAGCTGTTGAAAGATTATGACCACACTATTCAATACCATCCTAAAAAAGCAAACGTGGTAGCTGACGCGTTGAGTAGAAGATCATATGCAAGAACGAGTACGATGATGTCAAGTATACGCATAGAACCAACTTTAATCGATAAAGTTAAAGTTGTTCAAGCCACAGACCCGGAGCTGATGCGTATGAAGAAGAAAGTGCAAGAAGGTGCTATTCCAGAAGCAAGAATCGATGAAGAATGAATACTTCGAGTCCACTCCAGACTTCGTGTTCCTAACAATTCTGATTTGAAGTACAAGATCATGATGGAGGCACACAATACACCATTTGCAATCCATCCTGGAAGTACCAAAATATATTGTGATCTTCGACATACATTTTAGTGGAACAATATAAAGAGAGAGATTGCAAAGTTTATCTCGAGGTGTTTACCTTGTCAACGTGTAAAGGCAGAGCATCAAGTGCCAAAGGGTCCGTTCCAACCACTTGATTCCGAAATAGAAGTGGGAACACATTACCTTGGATTTCGTTACGGGTCTTCCCACGGTTTCTCAAGGCATAAATGCTATTTGGGTTATTATTGATAGATTAACCAAGTCTGCTCATTTCTTGCCGATACGGGAGACTTATTCCCTTGAACGTCTTGCTAGTATATACGTGAATGAGATTGTGAGGTTGCATGGCATGCCAGTATCCATAGTTTTGGATCGTGACCCAAGATTCACTTCAAGATTTTGGGTTAGCTTGCAAAAAGCTATGGGCACGAATTTACGGTTCAGTTCGGCATACCATCCTCAAACGGACGAGCAATCAGAGAGGACTATTCAAACTCTTGAAGATCTATTAAGAATTTGTGTCCTAGATTTCAAAGGGAGTTGGGATAAGTACCTACCATTGGTGGAATTCTCCGACAACAACAGTTATCAGGCAAGTATAGGTGTGGCTCCATTTGAAGCATTGTATGGACGAAAGTATCGCTCTCCAATATGTTGGGATGAGGTGGGAGAAGCAACGTTGTTGGGACCCGAGTTGGTACGTATGACGACAGAAAAGATCCAAATGATTCGACAATGTATACAAACGCCACAGGATCGACAAAAGAGTTATGCGGATCTTCATCGAAAGGACGTGGAATTTAGTATTAGGGATCACGTATTATTACGTGTTGCTCCATGGAAAGGAGTTACAAGATTTGGGAAGAGAGAAAAGGTCAATCAACGATTTATTGGTCCATTTCAGATTCTTAACCGAGTAGGAAATGTGGCCTATAGACTCGCGTTACCTCCAAGTATGTCTCGTGTTCATAATGTTTTTCACGTATCCGTGCTTCGTAAATATGTGAAAGACCCGAACCATGTTATTGAGTTAAAACCGGAAAAGATAGCCGAAGACTTAACGTATGAAGAGGTACCTGTCAAGATCTTGGATAGGAAGGAGCATGTCCTACGCACGAAGGTCATACCACAAGTTAAAGTTTTGTGGAGAAACCATGCTATTGTGGAAATGACCTGGGAGTTGGAAACGAAAATGAAAGCGAGGTATCCTTATCTTTTCGAAACACCAGGTACGAACGTCAATTTCGAGGACGAAATTTCATAAGGAGGGGAGGTTGTAAGACCCCAAATTATTAATAAATGAAATTTAATTCCTCTATTTATTATTTTAAAATAGTAAGAGTTGATTTGATTAATGTGATTAGTTATGGGTAAAATACGCAAATATTTCAAATAAGCAAGTGGTTATAAAATATTCATTTTTATCAGAGAATATTCGTTTGGTCATGGAATATTCGTACGACGGCGCAGCCTTGTGTGGGCCCCATAACGGAAAGCGATTGGATGAAGAAAATAACAAGTATAAGTTGTTTATAAATAACGGCGTATGTGACCCCCCCCCCCAAATAGGTATACAACACCCATTCTGAGTCGCCAAATATATGGTACAGAAAGCAAACTACAACTTCAATAATACAATTATCGTGCAAAATACGACAACACATACTGTGAGTTTAAATACAAATATTGTCTCCTAGACAATATTCACACTCAAATAAGTCCTTATTACAATTATTTAAACACTATTTTATAGAAATATTGAGGACTGCTAAAACATCTTTCTAGAACCATCACTTCGTACCCCGACTAGTTCCTGCTATGTTCTCACCTCCTGAGAAAAATGGAACAAAAAGAAAAAGGGTGAGTTTAACTAGCTCAGTAAAGAAAATTATGACTAAGATAATATACAACAAATTATCGTTAGTCTTCAATAGGGAAAATCTGATAAAATATAATAGACAACAAGTTTTAGATCAACAACTGCAGCGGAAACAACAATCCATTAGAAGAGTCAAGTAGAGAATGAGTTCTACTATCTTCTATGATTTAAAAGTCCATCATCAATATTTTATCCCTATAACAACAATCAATATACATCTTTAATCAAATATTCATCTTTGCACTACAGGGCAAAGATATTCATTTGTATCACCAGTTGGTCATGTTCATCTCAACACCTGTTCATCTTTGCACTACGGGCCAAAGATATTCATCAGTTAATCATTTATCTTTGCACTACAGGCCAAAGATATCTAGTAATATCATTATTTAGGACTGAGGATGATGAAAAATATTTTAAAGAAAATGAATCCAGTGAGACAGAAGAACAAATAGTAGGGATTCGTATAACAGTTTATCCAAGATCAATAATACTCCATAATAACCAATTTTGAAGCGAAATTCAAGAATAAAGATCAAAACATGGATACAATCAAAGATTGTAACCATAATAGACATCTTGGACAAAAAGAAAAAAATTTCATTTTTCGGTGAATAGTATCGTATACGTGAATAGTAACCCTGACACAAAAAGTTCTAAATTTGATAAAAATTCAGATCAATACTTCGGCATAATGATATTGAAGAAATAATATCATATATGAAGAAAATATCATTCCTTACCTCAAAATAACCGTACTTTTGACTGAATTTCGGATATAGTGCTGACAGAAACTCACAAAGTATCTAAATACTCACAAAATACGCTTGATAATATAAAGAGAAAAAGAGAGAAAGCTTATGTTTCTGGTGTGATTTTCAATTCTAACTTAGCCCTCTATTTATAGGAAAATATTAGCAGACTTGACCTGCAACCTGATGGCTTTACCTGCTAGTATTCCCACCCACCACATTTGAAATAAAATTCAGCACATTTCTTCAACAACCACAAGTGGGGCCCACTCAATTCTAGAATTTTTCACCAAAATGCTAAATTCGGATACTTCAACAATTTTTGAATCAGTCACCTCTTAAAATTCATAATAAATCATACGTTCATTTTTAACGGTTCAAAATTTATGGACATATACTCAACTTATATATGTATAACATATCCAAAAATTACAACGATCCAACGGTCGAATTAAAAATTATAACTCATGCAATATATCTCAAAAACACTGGTTTAATTTTTAATACCTCCATTCCGATAAAAATACTGATAAAACACCTCAACATTAACTCCTTTATTTTTAACCACAATAAATATATCCAACATTTATATCCACGTAAAATAAATATTTCCTTATCATATGAATCAATAATTAATTATTCACAAATAATATTACAGAATCACATTTATGACAACCAGCCGTTCCTAGGAAAGAGGGGGCTTTCCAATAAGAATTTCTCCTTACTGGCGCGCAATTAGGAGACCAAACCTCTCCTTGACAGAACTTTCTAGACATTGCCAATAATGATATCTAATAATATTATTCAAATAATATGAATTATTGATCTGATAATGGGAAATACTGTGCAGTGACAATTATTGAAACAACAATAATATAGAATATCAACGCAACAATTATTGAATCAATAAAATAAAATATTTAACAGTAACTACTGTAACAATTATTGAGTAGTGCCTTCTTATGTAAGGATCAATAATTCATCAATACTGTGCATCCACGCGTATTACTGTATTTTAACCACCGGGTATTCCAATTGTGTTAACGGTAACAACTACGTCGTTATTTATAAAAACTCAAACTTGTCGTTTTCTTCATCCGAAAATTATTCTGTTATGGGGCCCACAAATGATTGCGCCGTCGTACGAATATTCCCCGACAATAAGAATATTCCACGACCAAATAAATATTCCCCGACAACAATAATTATTTTATAACCACTTGCATATTTTGCAAAATTTGCACATTTCACCCATAACCAGAGAATTATATCAAATTAATACCTTATTATTCACAATAATAAATAGAGTAAATTTGATATTATTTATAATAAGTTGGAGTCTTACAGCGTAGTTGTTACCATTAACATTGTTGGAATATCTGGTAGATAAAACACAATAATACGCGTTGTTGAACAGTAGCACACGATATTGCACCAATTATTGATTCTTACGTAAAAAGTCACTACTCAATAATTGTTACAGTAGTTACTGTTCAGTATTTTGTTTTATTGATTCAATAATTGCTGAGTTGATATTTTATATTACTGTTGTTTCAATAATTGTCACTACACAGTATTTTCCATTATCGAAGCAATAATTCATATTATCTGAATAATATTATAAAAAAATATTATTGGCAATATCTAGAAAGTTCTGTCTAAGGAGAGGTTTGGTCACCTAATTGCGCGTCAGTAAGGAAAAATCCTTATTGGAAAGCCCCCTCTTTCCTGGGAACGACCTGATTGCCAGTACTGTGATTCTGTAATATTATTTGTGAATAATTAATTATTGATTTATATGATGAAGAAAATATTGATTTTATGTGGATATAGATGGAAAAAATTTAAAGGTGACAATTGTTGAAAATTAATATTTTATCTTTTTCTGATAAAATAATTCATTTAAATATATTATTTTAATAATATATTAATGGTGATATTTTTTACAATGAATGTGAGATATATGAGTATATAAGGAGGAAGAGTATTTTGTGGCATTAAAAGATTAACACATATTTTGTGTATTGGTGGACCCCAATAATTGACCGAAATTTGATTATAGCATGTAAAATTGTCTGTTTGTAGATTTCGGTCAATTTCTGTTAGAAATTTGGAAAAACTTTCATCTGCAAAGTTATAGAGAATGAAATTTCCTATGGAAAGGACACGTGGTTCGAATTTTTCTGATAAAAGGGTTATTTATTATGAATTATTGAAGTTTTGAAGTTCTGAAATAATTGATTTTCGGAAGTTTAGTTATTTTTTTAAGAAGAACGTTTTTGTTCAATTAAGTGAGCTTACATGTGTTATCAATGTGTTGAATTCAGATGTCTAGAGGTGGGCTAAGGAAAATTATATAAATATATTATTATTTTATTAAATTTTCTACTTTGGTATTCTATGCATTTTCCTATAAATAGAGTGCTTAGGTTAGAATTGAAACTTACACCAAAAACTGAAGTTTTCTCTCTATTTCTCTCTCGATATATTGAGCGTATTTTTGTGAGTATTTTAGCACTTTGAGTATTACTATACAGTGCAAGTTCTTTCAGCACTATATCCAGTATTCCAGTCAGAAGTTCTATCTTTTTGAGGTAAGGGATGTTATTTTCTTCGTAAGTGATATTATTTCTTCTATATCACTATGCTGAAATATTGGTTGGAACTTTTTATAAAATTTGGAACTTTTTCATGTCGGGGTTACTATTCACGAGTTATTATTCATGAGTTACTATTCACGAGTTATTATTCATGAGTTACTATTCACGAGTTACTATTCACGAAGCATGATGATTTTCTTGTAGAATTTTTATCTTTTGGTGTCAAAGTTACTATTCACGTATACGACACTATTCACGTATACGGCACTATTCACGAATACGACACTATTCACAAAAAAAATTAAACTTTTGTTTTTCGTCCAAAATATCTATTATGGATACTAGCTTTGATTGTATCCATGTTTTGATCATTCTTGAATTTTACTCCACTATGGTTATTTATGAGGTATTTTTGCATATGAAATAGCTGAAATATGAATCCTTAATATTTATTCTTTTGTTTCACTGGATTCATTTTCTTTAAAATATTTTTCATCATCCTCAGTCCTAAATGATGATATTACTGAATATCTTTAGCCTATAGTGCAAAGATGAATGATTTCTGATGAATATCTTTGGCCCGTAGTGCAAAGATGAACAGGTGTTTAGATAAACATGACCAATTGATGAATATCTTTGGCCTGTAGTGCAAAGATAAATATTTAATTCCAGATATATATTGATTGATGTTACAGGGATAAAATATCGACGATGAACTTTTAAATTCATATATAGAAGATAGTAGATTGCATTCTCTACTTAACTCTTCTAATGAATTATTATTTTCGCTGTGAATATTGATTTAAAACAAGTTGTCCATTGTATTCTATTAGATTTTTCCCTGTTGAAGACTAACGATAATTTGTTCTATGTTATCTTAGTCATAATATTCTTTACTAGGCTAGTTGAGCTCACCCTTTTCCTTTTTGTTCCATTTTTCTTCTCAGGAGGCGAGAATGTAACGAGTACTAGTCGGGGTATGGAATGAAGGTTCTAGAAAGTTGTTTTAGTAGTCCTCACTATTTTTATAAAATATCAATAATTGTAATGAGGGCTTATTTGAGTGTGGATATTGTCTATATGACAATATTTGTATTTAAACTCACAGTTTTTATGTTGTATTAATAAAGTTGTAGTTGTATCTGTACCATGTATTTTGACTACTCAGAATGAGTGTTGTATACCTATTTTGGGGGCGTCACAATTAGAATGGATGGTCCAAATTGATTACTATTAAAACCACAACCGACGGTCCAAATTGATTTACTTTTAAAACCACCACCGATGGTCCAGATTGATTTACTTTTAAAACCACCACTGACGGTTCAGATTGATTTACAATTAAAACCACCATCGACGGTCCAGATTGATTTACTATTAAAATCACCATCGACGGTCCAGATTGATTTACTATTAAAATCACCACCAATGGTCTAGATTGGTTTACTATTAAAACCTCCACCAATAGTACAGATTGATTTAACTTATTACACTTTAGTACCCCTAAAGTTTTCCAAGTTTGCATTATTCCCCTCTAACTTTTGTAATTCACTTATCTTCAATAAACATATTATTAATACTTCAACAATTATTCATCATTAATATTATAACTCATAATATTTAATAACCAGATCATTCCCAGGAAAGAGGGGGCTTTCCGATAAGGATTTCTCCCTATTGGCGCACAATTAGGTGACCAAACCTCTCCTCGACAAAACTTTCTAGACATTGTCAATATTGCAAATAATAATATGAATAACTTTGTTGTCTCAATTATTGATTTAATAATATAAAAATATTATGCAGATGATATTGTGACAATAATTAAATCAAATAACGTGAGATATTATGCAATAATTATTGTAGCATTAATTGAGTAAATTGAGTGGCATCTTACGTAAGCATCAATAATCAATACTGTGTGCTACTATGCAACCATGCGTATTATTGTATTTTTACCACTGGGTATCTCAACAGTTTAACGGTAAAACTTTCGCCGTTATTTTTATAAAAAGATATTTATGTTGTTTTCTAACTACGACAATACTTCCGTTGTGGGGTCCACCAATGATTGTACCATCGTATGAATATTCCCTATTAAAATGAATATTTCCCGACCAATCGAATATTTTCCGACACAACGGATATTTTATATCAGCTTGCTTACTTTGCAAAATTTTTAAATATCACCCTTAATTTTAACCTTTTATCAATTTAACCATTTATTAAATTGAATAATAATTATAAAAAAATTAAATACTTTCATTTCATAAAATTCGGGATCTTACAAATAAGCTTTCCACTGTGATGGACACCACGACCCCTTTGCACCTCTGCAACCTTGAAAGCTCTCTTTGAACAAACCCTATCAACTATTTCATCAATTAAGCCTAAAAGTGCTTGAATTCAGAATACAAAGAATTTTGAATACAATTGGCTCTTAATTTTCAGCTAAGAAAAATTAATAATCAATACAATATATAGCTGAAAATAGCTTCGATAAGCTTTGGACTTTTATCTGATATGTCTTCAAGTGTGTTGAACTAATATTAGCTTCAAGTGTGCTGCCTTCTTTTGCCTAGCAAAGATGAATATATATAGAATGGTGATCAACGACTAGAACAAACAGATAGCATGAATGACTCAATAAAGATTAGCAATATCAACAATCTGTTATAACAACGACTATAATATAATCTAAAAAAACATGATATAAGATATGCTATTTTAAAGGAGTCAAAAAGATTTTAAAGATAAGATGATAGAGTCCATACAAATATAATAGCCGGATACCTTAAAAAGACTACAATGTCAAATTAAAACAGATTCCTTAGCTAAACAAACTCTTTAAAACACTGAAATTCGAATTTGAATTGTTTTTATGGCTAAACAGTTTTATCAAGATATACCAATTTAGCAACCGTTAAACATATATTCAAAAGATACTTTCTAGCTATATCAGTTTCCTTAATGGAATGAAACATTAAAAACAAACAGACTTCTAAGTATAATGAACTTCCTTAATATACTCCAATTGACCAAGTATATTGTGAAAAGAATTATCGGCATAATTTATGCATGTCGTAATCTTTTATTAAATCAACCCCAAAATATAATCAATCCTGACCATTAGTTTATGTTCACATTCAATAGATTAATATCAGATCAACCTAAAACATAATTTATCTAATCTACAAAATAACTAACATGTATAGACATATTGTCATCATTAAAATCACACAGAATAAAAACTAATATTCTCTCCCTTTTTGATGATGACAATATATTAAACTTTGTAATTAACATGCTCCCCCTAAATGTATGACTCTCCCTAAGATTATGCATATTATTTAACACTATCAATATATCTGGTAACATATCCATCATAAATCAAGTATGATTAAGCTAGACAATCATATTCAATCATAGAACCCCTAAATATCTCTCCCCCTTTGTCATTATCAAAAAGAAATAAGATCGTGCATATTAATCATTAAGCGCAAGTTGCATATCAATTTAGTTATCTCTCCACCTTTGACATCAACAAATAAGCGCAAAGATAAATAAGGAAACTAATGCAAGCTTAGAACAATATCACATATAGCAAGAAAACAAAATAATCATATCTTTGTGTTTTGTTACCTATATGTCAAAATTGTTATTTTTACCTGTAATAAGCTTTATATATGTGCTCCTTAGTGTAGTCTCTCAAAGTAAAGTACTATTCGTCTCCATTTTGACCTTGATATATCTACAAAAAAAGTCTCTGCCTTTTTGGTACCCAAAATCTTCTTGGGTCCTTTTGGGTTAGTAGTATATAAATAACATTTCTTTACCCAAATTTATTTTATTTTAATTTTATTTCAATTAGAATCAAAATAACCTTTAAAACCGCATTTTTTACATGTAACAAACGATGAACAATAAAGTGGCTTAAACCTTGGTTTACTATTAATCATTCTAATATTATCATTAGTTCTATTTTCCATATTTTTAATAGGATTATACCCAATACTTTGTTTATGAAGACTAGACCTTTGGGCACCCAACATTATATTTAAATTTTCTTCTCATTGTACAAATTTTGCAAGGTTCTTTTTCAAAGATATTATTTCTTCATTATTATCAAGTTGCACATTCATTATTTTTCCATCATTAAAAGCATCTATGCATACATATCTCATTTTCAAATTATCTTTTAAATATCATTTTCCTTTTTGAGATATTCATTTTCTCTTCTCTCTTCAATAAGTGACTCAACTTCATTCATTAACTTATTTACACAATTCTTAAAATAGACAGTTTACTTTTTGAGCGGTTGATTTTCATTTTGTAAACCAATATAATCAGACGTATATATTTCTAAAGCTTCATTAAAATAAAAATTGTTTGTCTCAAGTTGATCATCATATTTTAGTCCTATGAAACAGAGTTGACCAATTTCTTCTTCTTGTTCTGTTTTGGACTTACTTATTGGAGTTGAGCTACCTTTTTTATTCTTCCTTTGTTTCTTTCTTTGAAGTGTCTCTCGAGTTTTCTTGAGAACATTTCAATTTATTCATCAAAATCTTCGTTATCACATTCATTGTTGCTCTTGGCTTGAAGTGTCAATGTCTTCTTTATTGGTGTTTCATCTTCTTCATCATACTTTCTTAGCTGATTTTTAAATTCTCCACGCTCTCCAAATAAAGTGAGAGTTTCCGTGGTACTAATTATTGTCAAATCTTGAAGAGTTGTAACCTTTGGTGCGAATCATTTAGGCATGACTTTAAGTAACTTTCTTTTTATTTCCCTTTTATCAATTTTTAGCCCAATCATACTTAGTGAATTTATTAGTGTGAGAAATCTCCCTTGGGCTCCATTAATTGTTTCATCTTTCTCCAATTTTAACAACTCGTAATCTTGCATCAACATGCTAAGTTTCATTTCTTTCACCTTGGACGTTCCTTTATGGCTAATGATTATTGTATCCCACATTTCTTTTGATGTGTTGTATGCAGAGACCTTGTCGATTTCAGCTTGAACCCTACCACTTAGCAGCGTGTTCATGGATTTGGAGTCGTAGGATACCATATAAGATTCATTTGCATCCATTTCCATGAGAGTCTTGGGTCTACCACCGACATGCCTTGGAATGACAGGTTCATTTTCAACTACCCACCATTCCCATGGGTCTCGGTTGAGATAGATTTTGATTCTAGACTTCCAGAAGTTGAAGTTCTCGGTTCCGAGAAACATAGGTAGCCTGCTTGTGGACTGACCTTCTTGAAAGTTAAGGTGTGCCACATGATCTTCCCCTAAGACATGCAAAGATCAATATTAGTAGAGTCTTCCTCTGATACCAAATGTAATTATGTAAATAAACACACCTAGAAGGGGGTGAATAGGTATAAATGCCAAACTTGATCTATAGTGGTCAATTTTTTATTTTACTGCTACAGGTTATAATCAGACAGGTAACCATGTCTATTTGAGTATATGTTCTTCGTCAGATATAATCGGACATGATACTCTATCTGTTTTAGTGTATCTTCAAGCACAAACCTGAACTAAATATGCAAAATAAACATGCAGATTAAAGAAAAGAGCATAACAGAAATGACACAAAGATTTTTGTGTGATTTAGCCCCTAACCTTAGTCTAGTGGCCTACATTTGGTATTGGAGACTTTTTTTTATTAAACTTAATACTCAATCAAGTACAAAGAAACACTCACTGTTCAAATTAGCTTTCCACTGCGATGGACACCACTGCCCCTTTTATAAGACCCTGGCTTTTTATGAATAAAGATTTAAATTCTCTAATTATTATTTTGAATAATAAGGAGTTGAATTGATATAATACTTTAGTTACGGGTGAAATGTGCAAATTTTGCAAAAATAAGCAAGTGATCATAAAATATTCGTTTGATCGGAGAATATTCTTTTTGTCGGGGAATATCCGTACGACGGCGCAATCATTGGTTGACCACATAATGGAATAACTGTCGGATATAGAAAGCGACAGAAATAACCTTTTTATAAAAAATAACGGTAAGACTTTTACCATTAACTGTTGAAATACCCGGTGATAAAAATACAGTAATATGCATGGTCGCACAGTAGCACACGGTATTGCACAGTAATTTTAATTATTGATTCTTACGTAAGAAGTCACTCAGTTTCATTCAATAATTGTCACAGTAATTGTTACACAGTATCTCATATTATTGATTCAATTATTGTCACAATATCATCTGCATAATATTTTATATTATTAAATCAATAATTGACACGACAAAATTATTCATATTATTAGTTAACATTATTGGCAATGTGTAGAAAGTTCTATCGAGAAAAAGGGTTAGGTTATATAATTGCGCGCCAATAAGGATAAATCCTTATCTGAAATTCCCATCTTTCCTGAGAATGATCTGGTTGTTAATATTGTGAGCTTATAATATTATTTATGAATAATTATTATGTAGTGGATATTTGTTTAATTTTGATATAAATGAAGGAATTTAGCATGAAATATTTTGTTGAAAGTTTGGCAATTATCTTCTCCGATAAAATATTCATTCAAATATATTATTATAATATTACATTTTTTTTATAATTTATATGGTAATATTATTATAATAATATATAATTTTTAGCATGTGAATAAAAGTGGAGTGAATGTTATCATTTTGGTTTTGAATTCATTTTCCAAAACAATTGCGTGCACAATTCTCCTGCAAATTCTTTTTCTTGGTCCAAAGTGTGGCTCAAAAGCATCTCTTGCAATGAATTTCTTTGTTGCTAAATTAGTGGGCCCCAAATACGGAAAATGAGAAGAGTTAGGCATGCAGGAGGTTAGGCGGAAGGAGAAAGAAAGGAAAAGTTAGACACTTTACTTAACTTTTCTCCCTCCGTTGCACTATAAAAGGAAGGTTACCCTTCCTTCCTCAACACACCATTTCAATATCAGAAATTATTATTCTATAGTTTTGTGAGTATTTTTCTTGAGTATAAGGATACTTTGAGTGTAGTTTTTTATGCAAGATTATATTTTCTCATAATAATATCCGATATTCCATTCAAATCTAGTTTCTACTAAGGTAAATGATATTATTTTATTGTAATACTCGTAAGAAATATTATTTTCTTTCATACTCCATATTATGTAAGGGATATTATTTCATTTCATATTCCTAAATTTAAACATACTATGATAAGTATTGCTTCTATAACTCCTGAAATGATTAGAAAATCCTTAAGTTTTGCGCTTCATCTAATATCATTTCACTGGAATATTAGTCTGAACTTTCTTATTAAATTTTAAACTTTTTATGTCTGGGTACTATTCATATGATACTATTCATGGGTACTATTTATATGGTACTATTCATACGGTACTATTTATAACATAATTTAATTTTTTTTTCTGTCCAAATTATTTTTGATACATGAATATCATTCTTGAATTTTACTTCACAAATAGTTATCATGTTGACAATTTGAACTCTGGATAAATTGAATTAAAATTCTCTAATATTTATCCTTTATCTCACTTGATTGAATCTTTATATCATTGTCATCATCCTCATGCTTATATTGTATTGAAAGTCATCTTTGGCCCGTAGTGCAAAGATGGACTGTTGATTGGTATGATTATGACAAGAAATTGTGTATTGGTATAATCATAACCTTCAATGTTACAGATAAGGTTTGTGGTGAAAGTTCTCTTTGGCCCGTAGTGCATAGATAGACAGGTGTTTGGCATTATCATAACCACTGTTGATACTAACGAATATCCTTGACCCGTAGTGCATGGATAATTCGTTAATTTGAAATATTTATTTAATGATGTTACAGGGATAAATTATTGATGATGTACTTTAAAATCATATAATATAATAGATATCATACTCTACTTAACTCTTCCAATGGATTGCTATTTTTGCTGAAGTTGTATTCTAAAACTTGTTTTCTATTGTATTATATTATATTTTTTCCCTATTGAAGAATAATGATAATTTTTTCTATATTATCTTAGTCATAATATTCTTTATTGGGCTAGTTGAGCTCACCCTTTTCCTTTTGGTTCCATTGTTCTTCTCATGAGGCGAGAATGTAGCTGAGACTAGTCAGGGAATGGAGTAATGGTCCAAGTTGGTTATAGCAGTCCTCCCTATTTTGTAAAATAGAATAATAATTGTAATGAGGACTTTATTTGAGTTTGGATATTGTCTACAAGATAATATTTGTATTAAAACTCTCAGCGTATATTTTGTCGTATTTTTGCATTACAATTGTATTAATGAAGTTTGTATTTGGTTTTTGTACCATGTATTTGGTGACTCAAAATGGGTTGTGTGGACCTATTTTGGGGGCGTCACACCTAGGGGTGTTCAACCGGTTTTTATTGGAACCGAACCGGACCGGTACCGAACCGTACCAAAACCGAAACCGCCCAAATCTTAATACCGATACCAGTACCGGTTGAACCGGTATACCGAACCGGCGGTACCGTTTTTTACCGAAAATTAATATAATTATTATTTTTATCATTATTTTATTATTTTTATTATTTTATTATTATTATTATAATCATTATTTTATTATTATTATTATTATTATTATCATTATTTATTATTATTATTATTAATAATAAAAAATTAGAAAACCGGTATAACCGGTCCGCTTCGGTTTTTACCGACCCATAAAAGCGCCGAACCGAAACTGGTATATACCGGTTTTTTTGTACCGAACCGGATCGGCTCTTTTTTATACCGAACCGGCCGGTTCGGTCCGGTTCGGAAAACCGAAAAAATCGAAAAAACCGAAAAAATAAACAGTCCTAGTCACACCTTTGCACCTTTGTAATTTTGAAAGCTCTCTTTGAACATACTCTATCAACTATTGGATCAATCAAACTTAACAATACTTGAATTCAAAATACAAAGAATTTTGAATACAATTGGCTCTTAATTTTCAGCTAAAAAAAATTAATAATCAATACAATATATAGCTGAAAACAGCTTTGATAAGCTTTGGATTTTTATCTGATATATCTTCAACAGTGCTGAACGAATATTATCTTCAAGTGTCTTGCCTTCTTTTGACGAGCATGGATGAATATATATAGAATGGTGAGCAATAGCATGAATGGCTCAATAAAGATTAGCAATATCAGTAATCTGTTATAGCAACGACTATAATATATTCTAAAACAACATGATTAAGATATGCTATTTTAAAAGGAGTTAAAAAGATATTAAAGATAAAATGATAGTCAATACAAATATAATAGCTCGATACCTTAAAAAGACTGCAATATCAAATTAAAACAGATTCCTTAGCTAAACAAACTCCTTAAAACATTTAAATTTGAATTGTTTTTATGGTTAAATAGTTTTATCAAGATATACCAATTTAGCAACTGTTAAACATACCCAAATATTTATTTAACTAGCTGGGTCCCGTGCCTCCGGCACTGTATGGACAATATGATTTATCTCAAATTTTGAACGACCAAAATAATTTATTGAGTGAGCGGGAAATTTAAAGTCATTTGTATTTTATTAAATTATTATTAGATTATTAGATAGATAGATGTATTTTATTAGACAGATGTATGAACGGTGGGATTTATCCCAAACTTTGGACGGCCCAGATGATTTATTAAGTGAGCGGGAAATTCAAAATCATTTGTATTTTATTAGATAAATTTTCTACCTTCAATTGCATAAATGTTAATATTCTAACTTAGCATTGGATGCTTAAACTACAATTTTTTACTAAATTATTTTTAGAACAATCAATTTGTTATGTGACTAAAAGCATATACAAAATTTAGCCTTGCTGCATTAAATTTAATATAAATTTAAAAATTTAGCCAAAAAAATAAAATAAATAACCGCGTTTTTTTAAGAAGAAAAAAAAAACTGCGTGTTTTTATTTTTTTAAGAAAAATAAACTGCGTTTTAAAAAAAAAACAAAAATAATTGCTTTATTTTTCTTTTAAAAACTGCTTTTTTATTTTTTTTTAACAAAAATTAAAGCATTTTTTTTAAAAAACAAAAATAATTGCTTTATTTTTCTTAAAAAAACTGTTTTTTTTAATAATAAAAACTGTTTTTTAATAAAAAAACGCAGTTTTTTTTTCTTAAAAAAATTAAAAAAAACAATTTTTAAAAATAAAAAAGCAGTTTTTTTTAAAGAAAAATAAAGCAATTACTTTTGCTTTTTTTAAAAATTGATTTTATTTTTGTTAAAAAAACAGTTTTTTTAAAGAAAAATAAAGCAATTAATTTTGTTTTTTTTAAAAAATGCTTTTATTTTTGTTAAAAAAACAGTTTTTAAAGAAAAATAAAGCAATTATTTTTTTTTAAAAAAGCAGTTTTTATTAAAAAAATAAAAAAGCGCAGTTTTTTTTCTTCTTAAAAACTGTTTATTTATTTTTTTTAAAGAAAAATAAACTGCATTTTTTTATTAAAAAATATGCATTTTCATTTTCTTAAAAAAACTGCGTTTTTTTATTTTTTTGGCTAATTTTTTAAATTTATATTATACTTTAAAATATTTTTTCCCATTTTTTTCATAATTTTTTTACTACAAATTCACATCATCACTGTCACGTCGCATACTAACTGCCACATAAGCTTTTTTTGACAACTCAGCCGTTTTCCGTTAACAGTCAAACTAGTGTAACGGTTTTTTAACTTTTTTGTAAGAAAAATCGAGTTTAGTGAGTTGACTGTAAGAAAAAAAAGTTCAGCGACCTAGTTATAAGTTGACATATAGTACAGTGATTTAGAAAGCATTTAACTCCCTGGTAAGTTCCGATTCCCCAATGTAATTTGACATAAATTTATTACAATACCTAACATGATTTTTTGATTAAATTGCTGATGGTGTTTAAAACATTCTGATGGATGAAAATCACGTGGTTGGGATCTAATTTGGGTCACATTTAAAATTTATGTAGGAGGATTCCGATCAATATAACAATGAGTTTTTCTACGCCGACCGGGTCCTAGCGACATTGCTAGCGACCGGTCCAAATTTTTTTTTTTTTTTTTTAAATATCTCCCAAATAAT
The DNA here is from genome assembly GCA_020205505.1 of Panax japonicus. Lineage (NCBI taxonomy): Eukaryota > Viridiplantae > Streptophyta > Magnoliopsida > Apiales > Araliaceae > Panax > Panax japonicus. The sequence continues at coordinate 31,817 of JAINUV010001310.1, forward strand.
TTATAAGATTTATTGGAACTGAAATTTTTTCAGAATAAAATGTTTCAGTTCCAATAAATCTTATAAATTATTTGGGAGATATTTAAAAAAAATAAAATAAAATAAAATAAAATTTGGACCGTTCTCTAGCAATGTCGCTAGGACCTGGTCGGCGTAGAATTTTTGTATAACAATTTTTCTAACGAAAATATTAATTTAAAAAAAAAAGAAAAAGAAAAAGTTTAGCATGAAGGGTGGCTAGTCAAAATATAAAAACAGTTGGGGAAATATATAAATTTCCATGGCAAATCTGTAAATGTACTTAACCCCCAATTCCTCACCAGCTCAGCTCCATTTGGTCGTGGCGGAATTATTAAAACTTCCCCCGAACAATTCCAACACAGTTCACACAAACCTCCGAGAGACCAATGAGGAACAGGCGGTTCGCACTGGTGGCAACGAGTGACGACGAGGAGGAGACACCGCAAAAAACACCGCCGGCGCATTCAGATGAAGAGCAAAGGAGGAGCCAGAGGAAGCGGAAAAAGATCAAGCTTCATGATGAAGACGAAGAAAAAGAACAGGAATTAGCTGAAGAAACTGAAAGGAAAAAACCTAAAAAAGATCAAGCGTCGGGAAGTGAGAATGACGATGCTGCTGATGATGATGGGGAAGCGGCGGACGCCAAGCCTGTTGGCGATAGCGTTAGGGTTTCCGGTAAGGGCAGAAAACAGCGCACGCATTTCGAGGCCTTTGAGTACGATGGCCTTCGCTATGATCTCGTAAGCCTTAATTTTTCTTTGAGTTAGCCGAAATTTTGATTTTATGTAGTTTTGTTTGTTCAAATGATAGTGGAATTCATCCTCAGTTTAAAACTCAGGAAATTGACCTTTAAATGACTTGTACTGCTTATAATCTTTTAAGATGTTTGATAGTGCTAAAATTGAATTTTGTGGATTATTGAAATTTTGTTTTCCTGGCACTCTCGGACGTTCAAACAAAGGCTTTTTAAGGTTCACATGAGTCCTGTGGCTTTTCAGATATGGACATTTAGGGCTAATTGGTGTTCTGTATCTCATTACATGTGCTGGTTATGAGTTTGCACTTGCATTGCATGGCTCTTTGATTATGAATTGATTTTGGGGTGATTGGGATTTTTTATCTTTTATATTTATTGCATCCGTTAAGTTTTGTTTGGTGTTGATTGATTTTCAATTGTGAGGTTGCTGAAATTATCAAGGGAAAAAATGATTTTGTTTCTACGTTAGCTTCAGGGGTATGCCTTTGCACATGTGAATTGTACATGCATGTCATCTTACTTTTTTCTTTTATAGGTTTGAGTTTAAGTGCTCCTAAGTCATTTTTTCTGTATTTGTTTTGATTTAGGAACTTTATGCTTTTTTATTATTTTTGACTCATGTTTGGCAAAGTGTAGAATGATTTTAGTACTTTGATTTTTAATTATACATATTTGCTTACTTTGCTTTTGTAATCTTTTGGTGGGGTTATTGCGCAGGAGGATTCAGTACTTTTAGTTCCTGAAGAAAAGAATCAAAAGCCTTATGTGGCTATTATAAAGGTAAATGTTCTTATGTTCAAATACTGCTTCAGTGGGTCTTGGAAAATGGTATTCTTTTGTGTTCTGTAATTTAAGTACGTATCAGTTCTTACCTTTTCAATTGATTTCTTGATTTTTCAAAATTAGTTGTGTGACGCCTCCAAATCCGGGTACCTTTAAACCCTGGATAAGGTGCTACACGGTACTACAACATGTACATAAATCTAGCTATATAAGCTTAATGACACGAATGTAATTATTATATTATTACATCATATCCGTTCACTCCCATATTCTATAATCATTACTTGTTCATAATGTTATAATATTACTTATCACATAGTAATATTAAGCTATTGCAGTCTTCTACTCATTCATCTAACTCTTCCCTTTGGATTCTTCAACACGTTCGACCTTAGCTGAAATCATATAGTTTAAGCAAGAATAAACATTTAATTGCTCAGCAAGCAGTGTTCAAAAATCTCCGTCTAGGTCTGCCTAAGCCCTGCCTAGGCGTTAGCCCTCCCTGACACCTCACTTAGGTCCAAGGCGGCAAAAAAATCCCTCCAAGAAATTAGCCGTGGGCTAGGCGGGGTCTTAGCGGAGAGTTTTTTTTAATAACTACCTAAACCAGATCTTGATATACTTATTTTTCTAATGATTTACCATATTCATAATGCATGTTGTAGCATATCAAATCACAACAAGAAGTGAACAATATCAAGTCAAAATGGATAACTTTATTCTAGTTGTAATTTTTTGAACTTGTACCAACTTTAAATTATATAAATGATGATACATTTGTAATATTTAGTTTAATTCAATATAATTCTTAAATTTATGTTTAGTTTCTTAAGTTTTAATATTGAATTGAATTATTGAAATTTTAAATTTTATTATTTAATAGCAACCTTGTTTAAAAATAAAACACGTTAAAGATATGTTTGAACTTTCAATAATTGTAGGTTTGTGTTTGAATTTTAATATTAGTAATATGGATATGTGTTTGAACTTTAAGCAAAGACCTTTATTATCTGTATTATAGATTTTTTTGCTTTATATTATTGTTTTGTTTGGATAAATGTAAGATAAAATATTAAAATTGACTTACAATAAAAAATCCCGCCTAGGCCCCGCCTAGGCTCCGCCTGTGCCCTCGGTCGCTCGCCTAGCGCCTTTTAGAGCATTGTTATCAAGTAGAACAATTTAACAACAAAATCAAGAATCATATGATTATCATTCAACAACTGATCAATAGTTGTGAAACACTTTGAATATATTGGAATAATACTTTGAATAAACTAAAATAATACTTTTTCCTTCTCTTTAAAACATTTTTAGGATGACGTAATGGTCATTTATACTGAGATGGTCGTTGGACCAAGAAATTTCTTTTACTTTCATTGAAAAGGACTTCCCGCCATTAAAACTGTAAATCCTATATCATTTACGAAGTAAGTCTAGGTGATCAGCTTATAGTACCTTATGTTGTACAACACTCGTTCGAAACAACTATGCGTTTAATTTTGACACATTGTGTGTTAGCCGAAAACTCGAGTAAAACGTTTGTTCATCCTTAGACTTGCCTTTGAATCCGTACCAAAGCAATTGAATTTGGACTGTTTAACATAACATCAATAATATTTCAAGGATTCAATATCAGATTGATAAAACATTTTAACCGTTCTCGCCGAAACAAATGGCATCTACACTTCCTTAGACAGTTCATGAATGTCGAACTTTAAAACTTTAACAATTTATGTATAACACAACATGAATACTTGTACAAATATTAAGATTTGCATAAGCATGGAATTCACACAATCATACAAGAATTATGTTCATTTGATCTTTAAAAACATTACATAACCTTTATGAGAATATATTTAGATGAAGTTAGAAAACTTGCTCAATAAAATCAGAGCAAGTTTAGGAAGCGTTCTTTATAACCTTGACGATAATCGTCCTTCAAATGTCCTAAACATTTACATTAACCATAACACATCAATCAGGCGTATAATGACACGAAGTTTGGTTTGCGTTAACTCTACTTATTACTTTTCATATCTGTATCATTAGACTTGGAGTAATTTTCAAGTTTGTTTTTATTTGTTAAGGAGTTTCGGCGTTCATTCGCCATACACCCATCATAGCTTTCGCAAACGCCCAAGTCATATGCCTTTGCATATACTTAGCACGATCCCACAATATTTCATAACACTCTTTGATTTAGATTAAGTGTTTTACGTTTACTATTGTTCGTCTTTTCAATTAACCTTCAACCATAGGTAAAATTTTAATCACTTGTTATGGTGATACATTAGTTGAACATTTATGTTTATAATTATTTTACTGGGCTTTGTACATGACCGGCTCTGCGGAGCCCACTTCCAGGCTTAATGCCGGTGCTGCAGCGCCCGGGGACAGCCTAAGGACAGTAGGTCGACCTCAGAAGCGGCGCTGCTAGCTTTTATGCTTGTAATGGTGCTACGACGCCATTCATAATACTTAGAAATTTTTTATGATTTTTGTTGAAAACTTTGCAACATCATAATTCGCTCATACCTTATCGGAACGAGTTTGTTCTCGAGACAATTTTTTGCTCTTACTGCACTACAAATTCCCCTGGACGGAATAATTTTTCGGATTCTCTAACAAGTCTTTCAATCGGCTCAAAAATCCCTTGTTGCTTAGTTTTTCAACTTAGCGTTTCTTAAGGTCTAAATTTTCAAATCTTCGTAACTTACTCACCCGAAATCAGAATGAGCTCATTCTTGAGCCTACGACTCAATTATACTATAATTTATATTATTCCCACGAAATCTTCATTATTTGGAATTATTAACTAGCTTTATAAATTCGTCTGTAAATCATACCGAACTAGAATTTCGACGTTAAACGTCTTTTACTTAAAATTTCACCATAACTTCATTATAGCTCGTTTTCAATCCGTTCCACTTGGAACTTTTCTGTATCTCACATACATATATTATCTTCACTTCGGATTTCCAATTATTAGTCTATGAACTAAGATTTCAACTAGCTCAATTAGACAACAATTACTACGTTTTTCATTCGTTCTTTGTTTAGCTCGTTATTTCAACTACGATTTCACTTTGCATACGTATATTAGTGATTTAAGTCCACTAATTCTTCTTTATTTCTACGGATCACTCATGATTCACATGAATCAACCAACCACAAAGCACTTCGTTCTATATTTACAAAGCGTTTAAATAAACGAAAAGCTAGAGTTCACGTTCTTACCTTTTTGGTTCTCTTCGTGTTCTTAATTAACGGATGGTTTGATCTTGCATTCTCCTTCCGAAACTTACAAATCTCCAAAACTTTTTACTTCTTTCTCAAAATGTCAAGAGTTTCTTTTCTTGTTTTGTGAATTGGTAGAAAATGAAGAGAAATTGCTTGTTATTTATAGGTGAAGCAAGAGTTGGGGCAATTTGGTCATTTGGCTAGCTTAACCATGATCTAACCATGGTGAAGTGGTGGGGGATGGGATGGCAAGCTTGCTTGACAAGCTCCCTTCCATTGGTCCATTTCAAGTCACATGGATCAAGTTGGGGTTTAGTTAGCCTAACTTGGTCTTCTTCACTTGGTTTGGTTTCTCCAACTGTTTAGTTGGTCGTAATTTTTGATTTTTGACTTTCGTATTCCTATCGTATAATTTTTTGTATTATACTTTTTTAACTTTCGAAATTCGTTACACAGTCGAAAAACTGCGTTTTTTCTTTTACAAATTTTATTGGACATTCTGTCTTTCCTCGGTATATTGACATAGTTGTCACGATGCCACGACGAGTCATGGCAGTAGCCGACTGCTAGGATGCGTAGGCGACAAGGCGACCGTCATGGCGTCGAGTCGTTTATAATGTGCAATTTATATATTATTTATTTTACTTAACAAGTATATTGACAATAAAATTTCATATACATTAAAACTCAAAAAATAACTATATGGAATAACATTAAAAACATAATTATATAAATACTTAACAATAACAATCCAAAAATAAAACACTTGATATTAAAAATTAGTAAAAGAAATGAAGAATTTAACAAACACCATATAGAAAATAAAGTTATAATCAACCATCACAAATATATAGTCTAATAACTAATAAAACACCACATAGCAAGCCAAAATAATTTCTAGACTCTCTATACTAGTCTAGAAACATCATCAAGGAAAAGGTCATCTCCATCTCCTCCACGAGAACTACTCTCGTTCAAAGGCGTAGGTGGTTTTTCTCCAAAATTAATAAATCATCCTCCGCATCTTCATCTTCATTTGAAATTCTCTCTTCTTCATCAACTTTATCATCGGAGTTGGAATCCATCAACCTTGATTCCCTTGAAGTTGAACCACCACCACGTCGATAGTACGTCATGATATTCTCACTAGTATTAACACGAGCTCTCCTTGAAAGATTGCGACCCTCGAGCTTGTTGGATGCACCGTTTGCTCGATCCACATCATTCCATGTAAGATCCTCCACGGGTTGAACAACATTGACCTCATTCATAGTTGTCATAGCGTCGCCATAGCGTCGTCTAGGCGACGATTAGGCGTCCTAGCGTTGGAGAAGGGTAAGGCATCGCCTTGGACGCCGAGCCGCCAAGGCTCGCACATTGGTAGCAGGCCCAAGTTAAGTGATTAAGTCATTTTTTACCATTGCTCATCATAACCCATGGACTTTTCCAATTACCCAAGTGACTCAACCCATGACCCAACCCATGACCTTAACCTAACTCATGACTCTACTCCTTTGAATGAGAGGAATGATCGCGTGGGAGACGGAAATGACTTCATAGTTGATGACTTTGTTTGAGCTATGACTAGAAAAAGAGTATTGACTGTGTTAGTTATTATGTTTTGAGTTTTAGAGTATATAAAATTTTATTGTGTAATATAATTTTGAAGTAAAACAAATAATATATAAATTGCACATTGTTAACGACTTGTCGCCATACGGCGGACGCCTTAAGCGTCTTGGCAGTCAACTACCGCCGCGTCTGGCCTTGGCGCCTTGACAACTATGGCTTCATTATTGATCCATTCATTACGTCATTCTACAAAAAAATTTCCAAGTTCACGCCTCTTTTGGAACCTTGAGACGATCTTTCGATTGTATTGGACATACACCAAGTCACTCAATCATTTTTTGTTTAAATCTATTCATCTTCTTCGTATGAATCTAAAATAAATAGAACAAAAATTAATTTTAATTATAAAATTTTAATTATATAAAAAATATTTAGTATTAGTAGTGAATGACTTGTTACTTTTGAAATTTGAACTAACAATAGAAAGTACTTACAAACTCAAATGTACTCCATTTGCACTCACAACTGAAAGAACAACAACAGAGGCTTATAATTCTTTTTGCAAACGAGGATAGCTCAATAGCCCGCCCTCCAAAAGCATTCCACCAATCAACTAGCAACCATTTAAAAGATATATAAATATTTTTAAAAGGAGAAAAGGAAGAATGTATATAATTATAATTTAGTTTTTATATCTTTATATATATTTCAATATACTTATGAGGATTCTTTGATTTCCGTTGCTTAATCGCCAATTCTTGTGTAAAAATATCTCGAGAAGCATTATAGTTATCAGCTAGATTGCTTATCTTGTCTAGCAAATCTAGGTTAGGCCCCATCTTTATAAGAATGTCATTGAAGTTTGCTCGTAGAGTACCAGCAAACACTGGGCGTTCCTATTTGATATCAAAGTACTTGCCTGAATTGAGAAACAACGCAACCCCATATAATTTTTGTTCCATTTGGCTTTCCCAGCACCGCTCAACAACGTCAAACCTTCTTGTACAATCTTTGTTTGTTATCAAACACATCTTTGATTTTTTTCTTTGCACATTCCATCGCAGCGAAAACTTCTAAAATGGCAGACTTCTCATCACCATCAACAATCCTCAAGACTATTAGAAGTGGTCGTGCTGCCCTAATGCAATCCTCAACATGATGCCAAAATGTTGTTGAAATAACAGTATCACATACTTTCTTCTCCGCTTCGATAGCCGACAACTTAGATTTTGTCCAATCCTCGCTTATGAACAAAAGGCTCGATGTATCTTTATGCTTGTACAAGCTCTGTAAGGTGAGGAAAGCTGTATCAAATCTAGTAACTGCAGGTCTCACAAGATCCCTCCCATTTGTTTTCCCTCATTGCATCAAAAAGACGACCATGCTTGTAAATAAATGTTGTGATTCTTCTTGCATTTGTGATTGTGGGGTGAAATTGCTTCAACTTGCCTATGTCCTCTAGCACAAGGTCTAGGCGGTGAGCGGTGCAAGGTGTCCAAAACAGTGTAGGCTTCCTCTCTATTAGTATATGCCCCGCTGCCTTGTAATTAGAGGCATTGTCCGTGACCACCTGAACAACATACTCGGGATCAATTTCTTCAAACTTACTATTAAGTAGATTTGCCAACATTGTGGCATCTTGCGACTAATTGGAAGCATCAACAGAACCCATGAAATAAGTCTCATTCGAACTATTAACAAGGAAATTTAACAAATGTCTTACCCTCTTATCTGTCCAACCATCTAACATGAGTGTACAACCATATTGCTTCCAAGAAACTTCATGTTTCACCTTTAACTCGTCGGTTTTCGTCTTTGCCTTCTCAAGTAAAGGAATCCTCAACTCATGGTACGTTGGAGGCTTCAAACCCCGTCCATATTGCCTTATGGACTCGATCATTACCTCAAAACTCTTTGCATTTGCAACATTGAATGGTATGCCACACTCGTAGAAAAAGTTGGCAATGTGCATATGAACTCTCCTTTTCCTCTGGTGTCCTCAAGTAATTTTCAATACTTATTTGGCTCAAACGCTTGTTATGTCTGTCCTCTACAACTTTTTTGGGAGTCTTCCTTAGAAATGCTTCAACCATCTTTGTTGGAGCTTTTGGTTATGGCTTTTGGAATTGAAAAACAGCTTTCTTCCTTTTTGAAGTCGTCCCAGAACTTGGAATAGTGTTGGAAGAAGTTTTGGAAGTCGTAGTTGGACGAGCAGATGATTGCACTTATACTACGTCGTCATCATCATCATCTAACTCAAGTGGTTTGTTCCTCTTTTTACTATTTAAAGCCGCTTGCATCTCCTTCAACTTTGCTACATCCCCAAAATTTTCGGCTAGATGTTGCTTGAGCCTTTTAATGCCCGAATGGCATTTTTTCCCACAAAGTATACATTGCACGACATCCTTATCACTTAAATCCGGCCAATATCCATATTTCCAACTCGAATCGTTCGATTTAACTTTTTTTATGGTCCTTTGTTATATCATACTTATGGGTCCCCGAAATATCCGCCATTTTACTTTCTACACAATACAATCAATCAAATAAAAAATATAAGACATTGTATGTTTGATGAATGTAACTTCAGTTGTGGACTTGTGGTATCACTATCTAACATTAATGGATAAAATGTAAAGAGTACATATATAAAATATAAATAAAAACATATATATATATATATATATAAATTTATATATGTATGTATATATATATATATATATATATATATATATTTATATATAACCTCTGTTGTCAACATAAAGGAGTATATATATAACAATCAGAATTCAGAAAGGATAAGTAATAAGTTTATATAATATATATATATATATATAATATACACATAACAAGCAGTCAGATAAGGGACAAAAAAAACTAAACAGTAAACAAACACAAATATATAACACTCACACTAGACCGGTGCACAAAAAAAAGATGTAGCAGTAGGGTAGAAGAGGGAGGAAAAAAAGAAGAAATCAAGAAATACCTGCCGAAGTGCAGATTGGAGTCGCGCAGCCTCATCGGAAGGGACTTTGGTGTCGCGCAACCTCGTCAGAAGGTACTCTCTCGCGCAGTCTCCCTCGATCGTTCCTCACAGTCGCTTGTCACTCTTTCTTCTCACGGTCGCTCGTCGATTCCTTCACTGCAAAACAAAGTTCGATCTTTTTCTATGCAAATAAGAGAATCAGTTCGACTAGGGCTAGTTACCGAGTTCCAAGCTGGTCGTCGAAGTTGACGCCGAGTCGTCCAAGGCGACGACTTCTTTCTCTAGGCGCTCGACTTTCAGCCTAAACCCAAGTTGCCCGGTCGCCTTGCTTACCCCATACCAACTAGACGTTGTGGCGACGCCTTAACAACTATGATTTTATAAATGTTAGGGCATTCTTCGAAAAATCGAAAAAATGAACAAGTGTTTTCGCGTGAATAGTATTTTTTTCGTCTTTTTCTCGAAATTTTTTTATTTTTTTATACGAACTAAAATTCGTAAATCCTAGCACGCAAACACATTTGAGGTCATAGAATCGACCTTTAAACACTTAGCAAAGATTAATATTCATAAAATTTCATTTTATTTAATAATATTCTACAAAACTTAGTTATAAGTTAAATAAAATTTCTCGGTCGTTACAAGTTGCATCCAACTCAATTAAAATTTCCTGTTACATATATATTCAGCAATGTTATCAGTGGATATGATCTTTTTCTTTGCGTATTTATATTTTTGTTATTTTTGAGATAAAGAGGCATTGTACGAGTTGCTGTTTGAAGTTGTATTTATGTTTTGTTTAAATACAACTATATCTTGTGGTGAGTAAATAATTTTTTTGTTGCTTCAATAGGAATATAGGCCTCTAAACGAACCATATAATTTGTTATTCGTTGAGATAACTGCAGCTTGATTCCAAGGACATTAATATATTGTAACCCAGCTATATAAATTCTGCTGCATTTGTTGGCAGATGTTTTTTCATCTACTATCTGTTTTATTTGATAAGGATCATGGTTGTTACTTTTATGTATTTATTTTATTATTAATTTTATTGTATATAGTTGTTAATCATGTTCATAGTAGTGGAGGGGTAGGAAGTTATTAGGAAGTCATATCTAATGTGTTAGTGGGCATTAGAGGTTGTGTTTCACTTGGCCTCTCTATACAAGTCCCAAGTAATTTTGTATTTATCCAGCAACCTTTGAATATTGAATTGATTATTGCTATTGTGTTCTCTTGTTTTCTTTTCTCTCTCTTGATTTCAATATTGTTTTGATTATTGCTAGTGTGTAATTTTATGGAAATGTCTTCTTTTCTATTTTATGGGAATGTTAGATTGTTTAGAGAAAATTACTTATCTTTTAAGGTGTTAAGTGATAGTGTTATTCTTCTTGCTTCTCTTTGGGCTTCTGAAATGAGGGCTAGGGGCCTCCTTTGCAAGGTATTTTGTGACTGATTTGTGTAGAAATTGGAGCGCTGCACTTTTTTATGTGCTCTTTTAGTTTTGTTTTCTTTAGTCTGGTGAAGGTGAAATTCTTGTTCCCCGATTATTGCATCCTTTCTTTTTTGTATTAATGAAATTTCTTCTTTTATCAAAAAAAGTAGAAATTTTGAATGAAATTTGAAGATGTATCTTGTAGTTCACAAACTAAACTTGTTGGAATGAAAAACTTAAAAATAATGTTTCTTGTGTAAAAAGTTTGTGATACCAGCAGAGTGAAGTTTTCAGCATGCGAAATAAGAGTTGATGCTGAAAGATGATAGGCTTAAAATAACTTTTGGTCCTGGAACTTTTTTAATATTAGAAAATTTTGAACCTTGCATGTTATGAGTTTTGAGACATTAAACCTTATGGTCGCCAAAAACTGCTGTTGTGGCTTTACATAATACTGCCACGTAATGCAATATGGCTTTATATGAGGTTTCCATGTCAATTTCGGTTGATAGTAAGGTTTTATGCCTCAAAATTTTAGAAACTTTAAGGTTTAATGTCTTTAACATTAAAAGTAGGTTCACTTTCTAAACTTATGAAAGTTACCGGTTCAGAAGAGTTTTAAAGCCAAGACGATTATATATGTATGTATATATGTATATGTAAACGTGTTTATGTATGTTTGTGTGTTTGTATATTCTTTTATTTTTGATATTTTAATTGGCAAGGTTCGGGAATTTGCGTAATAATGTAATAATCTGACTAGCAGCTTTAGTACTTAAAGTGAAGAAATACCTTTAATCACCTAAGGCACTTCCTTTTTTAGTGAAGGCTTTCTGGTAGTCTCTACTTATCAAGTTATTTTTCTTTTCCATTTAGGCTTCAAAAGTCTGTATGTGTTACATAGTCAGTACGGAATCACAAAAAATTGAATCATCCGAAGTCATTTTGTTGTGGTCTCGAGGAATTGAATCCTCTAGCATTTGTGTGTGGATTTCTATATTCTGGTTTATGCACTAGATGATCATTCCTGTCTTAATATGAGTTTAATGGGAATTTTCAAATTATTGGATGTTGAGTACAAGTAATTACAGTTCACTCTCTTGTTTGCTCAAGTCAAAAAACATTTCAGTACATGCATCAATGAACTGCCCCAGTGGTTAGAGTTGTATATTTTATTTCTACAATTTTGTTAACAATGTTATGTGTTAAACAGGAGCAGGCGGCTTCTAGTTATCATATTTTGAAGCCATGCCATGATTTTTAGTTGGACAACAAAACCCTTCACTTAAATAGCTACTCATAACTTTTCTAATTTAAAAGTCCACAACTACCCAACAAGTCATAACTGTTTCTGCTATCTATAACACCCTCCCCCCCCCCCCCCCCCCCCCCCCGGTGGGGCCACAACACACGCACACACAACTTTTACAGCCATATATAGCCATTGACATTCTCTATAGTACCTTTTAAATGAAACTAAATATATTAACGGGAAATAGAAATGCACAGATAATGTGTGTTGTGCCCCAGTTACTAGTTGTCATTATCAGTGTCCTGTGAAAATGAACTGGATAAGCTGATTGTGTTTTTGAAGGCCATGTTTTTGTTTGATATGTGTAAATTGCAAGAGATGATATTGCCGTCTTCAGTTTCAAATGACGTGGCTCAGAACAATGCGTGTCTTTGATACCTGCATTTATGTTCTTATTGAGTTCTTTCTTGAATAAATTCCATTAACAGGACATTACACAGTCCAAGGATGGGAGCATGATGGTGCTGGGACAGTGGTTTTATCGTCCTGAGGAGGCAGAAAGAAAAGGTGGTGGAAACTGGAATTCGAGTGATGCAAGAGAACTGTTTTATAGTTTCCATCGTGATGAGGTTCCTGCAGAATCTGTGATGCATAAGTGTGTGGTGCACTTCATTCCTCTAAACAAGCAGATTCCTAAGCGTAAACAACATCCAGGTTTTTTTGTCCAAAGAGTGTACGATACCGAACAAAGGAGACTTTTTAAGCTGACAGATAAAGATTATGAAGATAGCAAACAGCATGAGATCGATCTTCTTGTTCAGAAAACATACGCTCGGCTAGGAGATGTTCCAGACATTGAGACCGAAGATGGTGAAGCTGATCAGGAAGATCAGATGAGAACTAAAAGACTACTTAGGAGAAAGAATATGTCACCTTTGGATGTTTCAAGGGTGGATGAAGAAACTACAAGGTCTGGTCAATATCTAAAAGCAGAAACGCCAGGAAGCTGTAACAGTAATGCCTCGGAGTATCACAACATTCTAGCAAACTTTAAGGTCTTGACTGGTGAAATGCAACGTGACTGGTGGTTAGAAAGGCTTCTTCAGAGTATTCAGTTTATATGCATTCCTTCAGTCAGCGGACAAGTGGATGGCAAGGAAAAAGTTGGACCTGATGGAATCAACATTCCAAGCTCTGAAACTGCAAATGTGTCTCAAGAGACTAGTGAGGATGTACGTAATGAGTCCAGTCATTAGATATTGCAATGGTTCCACTGACTCAGATTCATTTGTTTTTCTGTAATCTGATTGATTGTTGTTACTTGGAATAAAAGCCTGTAGTGCTTCCTCATATGTTTCTTTTGTTGCATTTTCGCAGAGAAAATCAACTTTTCTCTGGCCTGATGCCGCTGTTCCTGCTATAGCTGCTCTTGAGAAGGCATCACATGAGACTCTTTCCTCAGATTTTCAGAAATATAAACAAAAGATGAGGCAGCTACAGTTTAACCTCAAGGTAGATCGAAGCTTCTGATTTTGCGCTTGTACTTATCAGTCCTCACATGCTTTCAAAAGGTTGAATATGTTTTAAATTTAAGACTGCCTTACTGATTTATAAAATGACCCTACAGAGTTTACTTTTTGCTACCATCGAGGGTCCTAATATCTCCAGAAATGAATTCTTTAGTATGCCTCCACTCTTGAGAATATTTAAAAATGTAAATCTTTGTCATTATGTGCATCAATCTTGCCTTACTTCTAGTAACTAGGTAGAAATTGGTGCGTAATCTGGAGCTTACCTTTTGCTTAGGCATGTGTTGGTGTTGTGTTACTTGTATATCTTTGTGAGAATTCCTTTTAACTTATCAAGTTAAAATTTCTTGATGTGAAAATAACAATTTCAGAGGTACTTTGATCTCCCTGTCTTGAGAAAGAATAAGTGTTTAAATGGAGGCAAGTGGAGAGAAAGAAGAGAAATATGAGGATAAATTCATTCCTCTTTTGAGAGGTGAGAAGATATTATACTATAGTAGCGGAATTTACTGACTTTTAGCTTTATCCTCGTCACTTTCAGTTCTTCCTAAAACAGAGATTTCTTATTTTCATTACCTATTCAGAAAAAAAATTGATTTATTATTTTACCTTCTACACAACAAAATAGAAACTTTTTTAGTTTCCTTCCTTACAAAGTGCCAAAAGGGTCATGATTATAATCTTCATTCCCTTCCTTTTCCCTCATGCAATTCCAAGGAAAAAAATTATTACCATGCCCCTCCTTTTGTCTTGTCAAGGCGCAATTATCTTACTTTCTCCTCTTTTCTCTCTTGAGTGATTTATATTGTAAATTGTATAGGAAAATGGATCTGAATACAATAAATTTTCTTAGTCTTATCATCTGCTCATCCCTTTTCCCTGCCAGGCCCGTTTCATCATTCTTTAGTTGTTTCCTTGTTATAATGATTTTGGTGGGACGGGATTTAGGGTTTAGAACTGGGGAAGAAGATGGAAAGAACTCAATCTCTGTAAGTACAAAACTCTTATTATTTCTCTGACCTCAAAAGTGATCCCTATATATAATAAAACAAGGACTTTTCCTTAATCAATTATGATTTCTACTACGATAATTAAGAAATTTTCTCCCAACATAATTCAGAATAAAATCTAAATAATACTATTAAATAAAATTTCTAGGAAACTCTATTGGACCCTTTCGTCTATTTGGCAATTGGCATGGGCTTTCAAAACCTTTTATATTGGTCCAATGTATAATGTGGGTTTTTATTGCATCAGTTCTTATCCGTTAGAAAGAATTCGACTTTGTTGAGTTTAGGGGCACATCCAACTGACCAATGAATACCATATAATAAGGAGCGTGACGCTGAATCAACAAAGAGTTCTTGAGTTTCAAAATTGCCATGTCAGTAGCACAAGTAAGAGTGTACTTGGTGTTGCCTTCAACAAATTAGTAAGTATCGGTACGCGTTGCTTGTACACATCATGATTCAAATCCATGTGCATTCTAAGAGGATGTGGCAAGCCTTGGTAAAAGTCACACATCATGATCTTTGTCGAATTATCATAGGAAAAAGTGTTAAATACCACTTATCAACCCGTAGTTTGTGTCGGTAATCCATGCTACATATTGATTTCACATGCAGCTAGATCGTCTGTCCAAATTTCTTCGTAGAATCCTCTGAAACGTCAGTGAACCTTCCGGTATTAATCATAAGAATACACACCTATTACTTCATCCTGTTTGAAACAATTTACCCTGATATACTTGTGTATCGTCACTCGGTTAATTGGCAGCAAGTAGCGGCCCAAGAGCATAGCTAAGCTAGCATCAGATTCAGCATTAAGAGTATGGATATGACAGTCCATACATGATGCACCACAACTGTGAGATCACAAATTAGCTATTTTAAACTAGCATCCACAAATTCTTTTTCCGCCACAACAACATATTTAGCAGGTATTAGGCAAAGACCATGTTTTCAAAGCCATGACATGATGACAATTGTAACATCTTGATGATGGATTAATACTTTTTTTGGGAAGAAGTTGGAGGGTGATGAAGCCTATTGGCAATTGCAGAGCTTGTTGACGATTATCAATCCTAGTAGGCTCTACAAAAGTGTGTTCGCTGGCGCGATTCAAAGAAGCAGCAGAGTTGCCGAAATCTTGGCTACTTGGTTTGGTATGGTTTCCTTGGACACCGATCCAATAACAAGTCATGAATTGTAATTTCGAGCATTATCAATATAAAGGCTGCATATAGGTGAAATTTCATTGTAATGATGAATAATAATGGTGTAACGGAGAAATAATGGTGTTAACATATAAATAAGGAGAAACAACGGTGTAATAGAAAATCGACAAATGAGAATTTTTTTTATGGAACAAAGAGAGTAATAATAATAATAACAATAATATCAAACAATGGACTATTTTTTGTGGAATAGAGGGAGTAATAATAAATAAAATATGAATATAACATAAATTCCTAGCTCCACCTCCGTCTCCGCGTTTGCCTCCACTGCCTAAAACTAAGGAACATGAAGAAGGTAATAATGTAGAGGAAGAGGATTGATTATAACTATTTTAGCTTCTTTTATTTTATTTATGTAATTTTTAGACTGTCTAAATAACCTATTCTTCAATTATTATGCCATATAGTATTATTAAACAAGTATTCGAGATGTCTGTATTCTCATTTTGACAATGCTATGTGTACTAGACGTCGTGTTTTTGTGTTTATTTGATTGATCCATCTTGTTGTTCTTATTGTTTAGATTTTTTTCATTTTTTTTTTAAATTTGAAGCTCTTAATTAACGTAATGGTGCGTATCTCCCGAGCCAGAGCCCAAGTAAAAAAAATCCACCTAGGCTGCTTTCACGACTTTGAACAACCATGCTTTTAAGGGATGCTGTTAATAAAGAAACTCTAGCGTGTTAGATAGGTTTATGGAGAAGGTTGATTTATATATTCTATCAAATGTTATCGTATTTGCTCTGAACACCTTACAATCTCTTTCTTATTCATTGGCAGAGCAACGCACAATTATCTCGGCGTCTACTAAATGGAGAATTGGAGCCTTCTAAAATACTGAACATGTCCCCTATTGAGTTGAGGGTATAGTATACTGGGTTGCTTTTATCTTCAGTATTTTTTATTTTCTAACTTTTCTTTTTCCCCCTTGCCTTGCATTGTGTATATCCCTGCGTGTGTTGTATCTCATGATTATATATATTTGGAATTTATGTGTCTAATGTTTGATATCGTACTGTGAATATTTAACCTTCTTTAATACACTAGAAACATCTGCTGCCGAAATTTAGTGTTTCTGTTCAAGTTAATAAGTTCAAGTTAACTAATTTTGTGGTAATAATTTTTTAAATATAAAAATTTGTGGACATATCTATTGGTAAGATTGAAGCATTAAAATTATTCCATGGATTATTCATGTAATATTTTTTCCCTCTTTAGCATCTTTTGACATCCGGACCGGACATCGAACCGGAAAAGTTATCGGGTCACTTAACCGGTTGAACCGGTGGTTCAACTGGTGGTCAACCGGTTCAATTCGGGTTTTGACCAAATTGGTTCAACCTGACCAAACCGGTTCCCGGTTGAACCAGCCAGTCCCGGCCGGGTCGGAAAACAGTACTTTTGACACATATGAGCTCTACATTGGCTTACTAGAACTTTGTTGGTATACAGAATGGCTATATACTTTCCACTATCAAAATTTGTTCCCTTTTCTTTCTTGTGCTCAATCAATACCAAATTGTTGTTGGATAATGGAATTTTTTGGGAAAATAAAAAGGGAAAAGGAAAGAAATAAAGTGTCAGATATGGAAAGTAATTGAGAAAAGGTAAAAATTTGAACTAACGAGAGATGTATTAACAGGGTTGCCATAAGATTCAAGTTTCAAAGTAGGATCCATTTTGTGCAAGTCCTGACAAAGGGCAGTTCTGATTTGGTCCTCCTAAGTACCCTGAAGACCCTAACCTGTTTGAAAGGTAAGTAATGAAGGAATAGTTCTTAAGCACATCATGAGTCCAATGTCTCTCTATCTCTCATGGAGTTGTGGGTCACTAATGTCAACGGATATAGTTTACTGACCTTTAGCTTTAAATTTTTTTGATCTAAATGGTTGATAATGACGTGAATTGAAAAGTTAAACCTATTGAAGCAAGAGATCAAGGTCTATTAGCTTATGAAAATAAAAGCAAATCTATGAAAGTTTACTAAGTCTGAAATTGCAAGTCTTCCATTATTTATTGACATATGTATTGTTTTGTATATGTAAACAACTACAATTTTTTTGTGTCAAATAAACCCATACCCATTTATCATGGGATGCCCGATGGTTTTCAACCCACATTGCCAGGTTTACTTTTGTCCATACAAAATTTGGTAGGGGTTAATAGGAAGACAATTCCCCAAATTATTTCCACATGGAAAATTTGATATTTTCACAATACCTTATATGAATTTGGGTCCCATTTACTATTAATGTGAGGAGAGCCTTGTGGAACTATCAAAATTCCCTTGTGAAATTATCAATTCCCCATTGGTCATTAGTATTAATTGATTTTTGTGCTAGTAATCAATCAGTTATAATTGCATAGAATAATTATAGATTGTAACACATTAGTCTACTGATCATTTATCTCTTTGTCTCACTTTTCTTCCTTACATGTCAGTTGTTTTTTTTAATTAGGACTTGACACAAATAACCTTAAACTGGTACTTGTTCTTTCATTTTTTCCTACTTCAGGAAGGATTAACAGCAGAAGAGATAGCAAGCAAGGAGCCTGAAGAGTCAGCCCACATGCAGGTTTGTTAAAGTCATCAGGTTTTATAAAACAGTATATTTGGTTCCTTTTATAAGATTTGATTGACCAGTTCCTGTTAAGAATGCTGAATGGACAGAGGAATATATATATATATATATATATATATATGGGATTCCATCCACAGCAACCGGTTGTTGGTAGCAACCCATTTTTTCCCAGCCGCTACAGCTTGTAGCGGCTTATAAAAAAAAAAAAATCTAAGTGGCCGGTACAAGCTGTAGCGGCTGGGAAAAAAAGGGTTGCTCCCCAACAACCGGTTGCTGTGGATGAAGACCCTATATATATATATATATATATATATATATATAAACTTATCTAAAGTGAACCAAGTTGCAAGAAATGAAATGTCAAGGCTAGTACTATGTACTATGTCCTTAAGACTATTATGCCTTATTGGTGCTTAGAGTTGGCGACACGTGTCTCCCAATTCAATGACAACTTGTGTTATAGCAGCACTACAAATAACACACTCAACGAACCAAAGAGATGCTTTGAACTCTCTCTCAAAAATAAACTATGACTTGACTTATGAAATGATGAATACTTGAATAGCTTGACAATGCTTGAATGCTTGTATTTGAATTGAATGATCCAAATGGCTGCCCCCTAGGCTATTTATAGGAGGGTTTAGTGACCCATCAGATGGGACACACTTCCTTGAAAAGGTTTGGATGCATTTGAAAAGGCATGGGACACCTTATGAACAGACATGGCAGACTGGTCGCGTTTGTTCGCGCAGAAAACACCGTCAGCGTTGCGGCGCTAGGCTAGTTTTCAGTCTCCGCTCTGTGGCGTTGGGATTCCAGGGAGATAGTGTTGTGGCGCTGAGAAGTAGCGATACGGACCCAAAACGACACAATTTTGAATTTTGATAATAAATAAAATTGGAACTAAACAAAACAAAATTTGTCCAAAAAATATATACAATGACCCAGACCTACGAGCCCAAGCCCTGTCGGCGGTGGCGCGCATATGGTCAAACCAAGCTTGGCCAAGTCTTCTTCCCTCCACAAAAGTGGGGTGCCCCTTGAACCCAAACCCAAGAGCAATGTAATTGTTTATATACTCACTCAATGTTTAGTTTTTAGTCGATGTGGTACTTAGCTTTCCACAAGTGTTTATTATCATTTCCAAGGGTGATTTTTGGGAGTTAATTTCTCATTTATTATCCCATGAATTTGAGCTTCCAAAATATTTGATTTTAATCTACTCATGGAGTAGAACATATATCAATGTGGATTCATTTCAAATGATTAACGACACCCACTTCAAATTAGGCTCAAATTCTAATAGTACCCCGATTTCCGAAGTAAACTATTTATGTCCATTCCTGTGGCCCTTACCATTGGTGGTTCGTACTTCATTTTTGGTTCTAATTTCCTACTATTTACCAAAAGATGGGATGCAGATAAGGCGCCAGTGGACTGGATCTGTAAAGACAGATCATGGTTCTATCCATTGGCCCTGAGATGAAGTGAGATCTTTTAGTATGAGTTTGTGTGCATAGCTCAAGTGATGCACAACTGTGGATGGTAGAATAATTAAATAGTAATTAGATATCATATAGCGCACGGATAAAACTGTAGTTGCATGTCTGAAATAATGAGACCCATTCTCTAAGTGTTTATATATATGTGTTGGGGAGCATCACTTGCTAATAAAGGAAGTGCATTACATCTTCCTAACTTGTCAAGTTTATTATTTATATTTGTATGCTGAATGTTGTGCATATCATGAGTTTCTATTTTTCATGGATTATCATATTACTGGTGTGCATCAGACATATGACTAGCTTATTTTTTGTCTTGTGAAACAGATGACTGATGCTCGCTGCAAGAGATGCATGGAGAAAAAAGTGGGTTTAATAGACATCATTCAAGCTGGTCATGGAGAACGTTACCAGGTATTCAAATATTGTACACGCAAATGTCAACAAGTCTTTCTATTCTCACACTATGCTGCAATAATTGACATTGTGCTAGTAGTCTATGTGATCCGCACAACATTCTGTTTGATTGATTTGAATGGTTTTACATTTCTTGGAGATTTATGCACGTTTGTGCCTTTTGGACTACTTTTTGGAGACGAGCATGGAATATTAGAAGCAGAACTGCTGATTTGTTTTGGTGCTAACTTGGGGCATGAGAGCTCCAGGTTTTATCAAGTCGAAAATGTAGAAAGGATGAGAGAGGTAGAACAAAGAAAGGGGTGGGGAAGCAATCATTCTATGTACATTTAAATACATTTTCCTTTTTATCATTTAAATACGGTGGGAGGATTTATTTAGAGAGTCAAACATATTATCTGCCAGACTACTATAGAATGAAGTTGGTTCCTCAAAAACTGATTAATTAATAAATCTTAATTATTTTATGGTTTGATGAATCACACAGAAAATAAATTTAGCACTGATTGCAATAATATTGTAGCCTTATACTAGACTTCTTCAACCCTATGTTACTACGGCCAAACATTCAACTTACCTGACAGTTCACTAGTTCAGTGAAAAAAAGTTCCAGTTCCAGACTTGCAACTGTTTAATATTGATCAAGGGACACTTGAGACACGTAAGATATGACATTTACTTGAAGTTGCCTGTGCCAACTTTTATTTTTCTAACATCTTTACTTCTTGCATTGTGATTTCAGCTGGAGTGCACTGCTTGTGGTAATACCTGGTGGGCATCCAGAGATGAAGCATCATCGCTGACAATAGATGGGCCAAGTTCTGCTAGGAATGTAGGGACTGCACCATTGGCCACTGCCAAGTTTGAAGATATGGAGAAGCTGGTGAGTCCCCGTGAACATGAGAAATCTGCCAGTGAAGTCATCAAGAAAACAACCGAAGCTTACATGCCTGTCCTGGATAACCAGAGTTCTTTCAACAAGTCAAGAACTGAAGACAACACAGCAACTACTGCTGCTGCTGCTGCTGAGTAGAATATGCAGTGCACAATTCTACATGTTTTGGTCAGTATGGTATATATACTAAATCTTACTTAGATTGTATTAGTCTTCCTGTTCAGCTGTTTATTAATACTACCTCTGTTTCAAGATTA
The DNA here is from genome assembly GCA_020205505.1 of Panax japonicus. Classification (NCBI taxonomy): domain Eukaryota; kingdom Viridiplantae; phylum Streptophyta; class Magnoliopsida; order Apiales; family Araliaceae; genus Panax; species Panax japonicus. Next base: position 53,293 of record JAINUV010001310.1, read on the forward strand.
TTGATTTTCTTGACCTTTTGAAGTTGATTGGCGAAGTCACAATTGATATGAATTTGTTTATGTTTGGAGAACAATAAAATATGATAATTAGTAATATTGTCTAGTTAATTTATACAATTGTAATTGTTTATGTACTAAAATTTAAAATTGATTTTGAATTTTAGGATTTTGCAAATTGACACCAGAAAAAGGGTTAAAATGTCTAATTTTGAGATGGTGGGGGCTCGTGGTTTGTGTTAGAATGGCTATTAAATATTTGAATTTGATGGTCCTATTTCTCATTTGTTACTTGCAATCTTATGCAATCATAAGATTTATAATGTTTATTTAAGCTCCTGGCTCACAGGAACGCACGAATTTGTTTTGTGGCTTGTGGGTGCTTTTAAGTCCCATATTTATTGTGTCCAAAAAATATAGTCCCATCTTTAATTAGCATTCCATTGGACCATTGGTTATTGAATGGCAGCTAACTGTGTGATTAGAAAATGCTTCTCATTTTATTCATAATGGAATCCAACTAATACATTAAAAATTCTCTAATTTTTAAAATAAGTACTGGCACTATTTATGTACTTTTGAAGATAAAATAGAGTTTATATAGTGTTTATGGCGTTTGGTGCGTCTAAGGTTTCAAGCGGACTGAATATAGTTGAGAATCTTGTTCGTTTACAAGTAATTTTATTTCAAACTCAATTTATTTAACTTACAAACGTTCTGATTGTTGTTCAAACGCAACATTCCAAAAATGGTATGATGTGTTTAGACATCCAAATGCACCAAAAGCTTTTGCTATGAACGTTTTAAACGCCGGTAACTGAACATACCCGTAGTACTCCATTTGTTCCAAATTATATAACTATTATTGACTTTTGAAAGTTAATTTGAGATATTTTCAAACTCAAAATTAAGATGACTCCTTAAAAATTAGAAATTATGAAACAGTAAAACTTATAATAAGTAATAAAAATCAAATAATATAAACAGATGGAGTATTTATTATTTGAATTGTGTAATTTAGATATCTTTAAATTGATTTTTTTTATTATATTATATACTTTTTTTTTAAATTATATTTTATAGGACGGAGGAATTACTTAATTAAATATTTATCCCCAAGGGTGATAATGTCATTTGCTTGAAATGTTAGATCGTATTCTCCGCGACTCCAATCCAATCACCTATGTAACCGACAGGCAAAAAAAAAAGATACCTCCCGCCTAAACCAAATTTGCATGTACCCAATTTTACCTCCTTCACCCAATTTAACCATGTTAGCCCTTCCTCTACTTTTACTATACCTCACATTTTTATTTAAATTATATTTTATAGGACGGAGGAATTACTTAAGAGTCCTTCTAGGGGAATATTTTTCTAGTGACATTCTAGTGATCTTTTTTTTTTTTTTATTTTTTTGTAGTACTTTTTAAAAAATGTATATTATTTATTTCAACTGGATTTTTTTTATAAAATACAGTGTTTTAGGTGTAATTTGGATAGATACAAGAAACATGTATATACCGTCTGTCCAATCCTATTTTTTATATGTATCCAAATTACACCTAAAACACTGTTTCCGTAAAAATTTCAGTTGAAATAAATATTATATATTTTTTGAGAGGTACTACGAAAAAAAAAACCAAAAACCAAAAAAAAAAGAAAAAAAAAGTCACTATAATGTCACTAAAACAATGTCCCTAGACTTATTGATTACTTAATTAAATATTTATCTCCAAGGGTGATAATGTCATTTGCTTGAAATGTTAGATCGTAGAGTAGACTGGAAAACGGGCGAGGCGGGCCGGGCCAAAAAAGCCCGGATTTTGGTGGGCTGAAAACATGAGGCCCGTGTTCTGTGGCGGGCCGACCCGGCCTGCGGGCTTCACCCTTTACCATCAAGCACCGATCGCAGTCGCCGCCACCACCACTTTACAATCAACACCATCCGCACATATCCAAAATTACTTCAACTCCTTCAAGCCCTAACCAAGCTCTGAGTCGCACCACTGAGAAGTATATATATATATATATATATATATATATATATATATATATATATATATATAGACACACATTAAGAGAGACAAAGTAAGAGAAAAAGTCGCACCATCGGATTTTTAGAACTCGCGAGTCGATTGCTAAACACACTAGATCTAGAATTTTAGATTGGAGATGGTGGAATTTTGAAAGTCAATAGTGCGGCGATCTGTAAGCACAATGGATCTAGAATTTTAGATCCAAGATAGCGAGATTTGAAAGTATAGTGGTGCACTGGGTGGGCGATGGTGGTGAGACGGAGTCACGGGGGTAGGAGATGGTTTTTGCTGCCAAGGGTTAGAGATGCTAAAAGTAATGGTGCCAAGGGTTAATGATAAATAATATTTTATTTATTTTTAATTTGTTATTTATTGTTTTCCATTTTTAACCTTTTAAATCCATAAAATGATTTAATTGTTACTTCATACTTATAAATTACTATGAGTTAATTATTCTATATTTTAAAGTTATATTATTTTTTTAAATTTAAATTTAAATTTAAATTATAATTTAAATAAATACTACCTTTGTTAGATATACTTTTTAATTTATAAAATTTAAATGTAATAACTTTTTTTGATACGTATACAATATTAATTATTATTTATTGGTTTTTTTATTAATTATTATTTTTTGGTGTTTTTTTAGAATTTATTATTTTTTGTTAAATATTATTTAGTATAATTTTTATTTTTATATTTTGAGTAATATACGGTATTAAGTTAATTTTTTTATACGATGAAACCGTATAAAACCATTCAAATAGATGTGAAAGCTCATTTTGTTTAGGGATCGAATTGTGAAGAATGTGAAATTTGGTGGAACACGAGTGTATTTTGCCCCTAAATCATACTGATTCAGGATACAACGTTTTTACCCCTTCAACATACACAGGAAGAGTAACCCTATCAAAACTGGAGCCTTTTCTCCTTCCAAAAGTTTCTCCATTCAGAGAGGCTGACAAACAGTGGCGCATCCAATTGAAAACAATATACATTAAAAATAAATAGTTGTTGTAACTCAGTTGATTTAAACTCTTATTTATTTATTTACAAGTCTTGTGATCAAGCCTCACAACCCACAAGTAGTAAAATTTTATTTTAAAAAAAATCATAGGCCACGGGCGGGCCGGGCCAAAAAACGCCTGAATTTTCGTGGGCTTAAAAAATGTAGCCCAAAGCCCGGGTTTTGGCTGACGGGCCAGGCCAGCCCGCGGGCTTTGGGCCCGTTTGCCAGTCTAGCTAGTTAGTAGGGTTATTACTTTAATTATGATGGGTATTCTTGTCAACTATTAATTTCTAATAGTATGGATTATTCCTTCCGCCCCTTAATAAAAGACGTTTTAGGGAAAAAAAGTGTCCATTAATATATGACGTTTTAGAATTTTAATTAAGTATTAACTATTTAGTTTCCAATATTATCTCAAATATTAAATATAACTTTGGTTCTTTCACTATTTTTTGCCTAATAAATAACAATCACTTTTTCTAATACAAAGACAATATAGACATTTGATATTATATTTAATGTTATACAATTATTTCTTTAATATTTATACACAACTCTAAAAAGTCTTATATTAAGAGACAAAGATAGTATATTATAAGAACATCTCCAACAGTAGTAGTAAAAAAAACTCTTCAAATTGAAGTTTTGTGTCTTATCAGTTCAATGAGCTGTACATCAAACGCATCAAGTAAAATAAATGTTTTTAGCCTTTTTTCATATGATTTTGATTAATTCTCCCAAAACAAAATAAATGTTTTGAAGAGAGAATGAAGTTTCAGATTTGAACAGATAGAATAAGGTTGCAGATTTGATAACTAAGATTGAAGAGACTGTTAGAGATAATTTTTATGATGTGGTTCATATTGACAACTTAAATATCATGGCAATCAACTAATCAAGGTAACTACTGTGAAGCCCCCAAAACAGGATCATTTCACCCAACTCATTCTGAGTCGCCAATAACATGGTACAGAAAACAACTACAACTTTATTACAACAATTGTCATGCAAAATACGACAACCTATATACTATGAGTTTAAATACAAATATTGTCTTCTAGACAATATCCACACGCAAATAAATCCTCATTATTGATACATTATTTTACAGAATAGTGAGGACTACTAAAACAGTTATCTAGAACCATCACTCCACACCCCGACTAGTTCCTGCTATAATCTCGCTTCCTGAGAAGAAAAATGGAACAAAAGGAAAGGGTGAGCTCAACTAGCCCAGTAAAGAATGTTATGACTAAGATAATATACAACAAATTATCGTTAGTCTTCAACAGAGAAAAATATGATAGAATACAATAGACAACAAGTTTCAGATCAATATTCGCAGTGGAAATAATAATTCATAGAAGAGTTACGTAGAGAATAAAATCTTCTATAATCTATGAATTTAACAGTCCATCATCAATATTTTATCCCTGTAACATCAATCAATATTCATCTCAAATCAAATATTCATCTTTGCACTACAGGCCAAAGATATTCATCAGTCAGTCATGTTCATCTCAACACCTGTTCATCTTTGCACTACAGGCCAAAGATATTCATCTGTCGGTCATGTTCATCTCAACAACTATTCATCTTTGCACTACGGGCCAAAGATATTCATAAGAAAATCAACCATCTTTGAACTACATGCCAAAGATATTCAGTAACATCATCATTTAGGACTGAGGATGATGAAAATAATTTTAAAGAAAATTAATCCAGTGAAACAAAAGAACAAGTATTACGGATTCGCACTTTAAACAATTCGAGTTCAAAAATACTTCATAAATAATCATACTGAAGTAAAATTCAAGAATGATCAAAACATAGATACAATCAAAGATAGGAATCATAACAAACAATCTTGGACACAGAAAAGAAAATTTAATTTTTCTGTGAATAGTGTCGTATTCGTGAATAGTGTCGTATACGTGAATAGTGCCGTATACGTGAATAGTAACTCTGATACTAAAAGATAGAAATTTCACAAAAATATCATCATGCTTCGTGAATAGTACTCGTGAATAGTAACTCATGAATAGTAACTCCGACATGAAAAAGTTCCAAAATTGATAAAAAGTTTCAACCAATATTTCGGCATAATGATATTGAAGAAATAATATCATTTTCGAATAAAATAACATCCCTTACCTCAGAAAGAATAGTACTTCTGAGTAGAATACTAGATATAGTGCTGAAAGAACTTGCACCGTATAGCAATACTCAAACTACTAAAATACTCACAAAATACGCTCGATATTATAGAGAGAGAAAGAGAGAGAAGATTTCAGTTTCTGGTGTGATTTTTAATTCTAACCTAAGCACTCTATTAATAGGAAATTGCTTAGAACACCAAAGCAGAAAATTTAATATAATATTAATATAATTATAAAATATTCAAGCCCACCTCTAGATACTTGAATTTAGCCATTAACATGTGCAAGTGAGGGCCACCAAATTACAAAAACGTTTTTCTAACAAAAATCATTTAAACTCCAAAAATCAATTCACACCCGATATACTGAAACTTCAATAATTCATAATAAATAGCCTTTTTATCAGAAAATTTGAATCTCGCGACTTTATATAGGAAATTCAATTCTCTACAACTTTGCAGAAGAAAGGTTTTCCAAATTCCAAACAGAAATTAGCCGAAATCTACATACGGACGATTTTACAGGCTATAATCAAATTTTAGTCAAGAAATAGGGTCCACCGACACACAAAACATGTGTTAATCATTTAATGCAATAATAATACTCTTCCTCCTCATATACTCATATATTCCACATTAATTATAAAAATATCATCATTATTATATTATAATAATATAATAAATATTATTTTATCAGAAAAGATAAAATATCAATTTTTAACAATTGTCACTTTAAAAATTTTCTCCATCTATATCCACATAAAATCAATATTTTTCTCATCATATAAATCAATAATTAATTATTTACAAATAATATTACAGAATCACAGTACTGCCAACCAGGCCGTTCCCAGGAAAGAGGGGGCTTTCCAATAAGAATTTCTCCTTACTGGCGCGTAATTAGGTGACCAAACCTCTCCTTAGACAGAACTTTCTAGACATTGCCAATAATATTTCTAATAATATTATTTAGATAATATGAATTATTGCTTCGATAATAAAAAATATTGTGTAGTGACAATTATTGAAACAACAGTAATATAAAATATCAACGCAGCAATTATTGAATCAATAAAATAAAATATTGAACGGTAATTACTGTAACAATTATTGAGTAGTGTCTTCTTACGTAAGAATCAATAATTGGTGTAATTCCGTGTGCTATTGTGTAACAACGCGTATTACTGTGTTTTAACCATCGGGTATTCCAACAGTATTAACGGTAACAACTACGCCGTTATTTATAAACAACTTATACTTGTCGTTTTCTTCATCCAATCTCTTTCCGTTATGGACCCACAAAAGACTGCACCGTCGTACGAATATTCCCCGACCGCAAGAATATTCCACGACTAAACGAATATTCTCCGATAAAAATGAGTATTTTATAACCACCTGCTTATTTTAAAATATTTGCGCATTTTACCCATAACTAACCACATTAATCAATTCAACCCTTACTATTTCAAAATAATAATTAGAGAAATTAAATCTTATTTATAAAAAGTTGGGGTCTTACAACCTCCTCTCCTTATGAAATTTCGTCCTCGAAATTGACGTGCGTAGGACATGCTCCTTCCTATCCAAAATTTTGACAGGTACCTCCTCGTACGTTAAGTCTTTGGCTATCTCATCTGGTTCTAACTCAATAGCATGGTTCGAGTCGTCCACGTATTTACGTAACATTGGTACGTGAAAAACGTTACGAACACGCGACATACTTGGCGGTAAAACGAGTCTATAGGTCACAATTCCTACTCGATCGAGAATTTCAAATGGACTAATAAATTGAAGGTTTGAGCTTTCCTCACATCGCCGATTCTCGCTTTTGGAATAACGACTTCTTGCATCTTCTTCTTAATATTTATCAACTCTAGGTCTGTAGCTTGAGCAGTTTTAACTTTATCGATTAAAGTCGATTCTAATCATATATTCGTTATCTTCACGCAGATTCTTAGAATCTCTAACTCTATCTCCATCTTCTGTAAGTCATACGAAATGGGTCTTTGTGTTAACAATATCGCACTCGTAAATGCATACGATCTTTTACTCAACACGTCAGCTACCACATTTGCTTTTCCAGGATGGTATGGTTAGAACATGTGCCGAAATGAGTCTCCTCTTGAGTTCTTCGAAGCCCTTCGAACATTCCTTGCTCCATTCAAATTTTGTATCTCTATGAGTCAGCTGCGTTAATGGAATAGCGATTCAAGAATATCCTTCAACGAATCTCCGATAATAACCAACTAAGCCTATAAAGCTACTTATTTTGATTACTGACTTATGTTGCTCTCAACTGTGACTTATATCCCAATCTTGGATAACATGTCACAATGACACCTATTAGTTTACTATTGCACGAATATGGTGTCCCCTACGGAGAGTCTGGCTTCGGTGAATTCCATAAAGGAAGTCACCAGATAGAGGCTAAGGTACCAACTCCTATAGTTAGGTTTTTAACTCCTGAAGTTCAATAGGAGCCATTCTATATGAGATTTTAGAAGTAGGTTTTGTACCGGGTTCAAAGTCGATACAAAATTCAATATCACGCTCTGGGAGTAGGCCAAGAAATACATCAGGAAATTCACTAACAACATAAATATCATTCAAATCTGACATATTTTTGTTCAAGTCCATGACATGGGCTAAGAAAACTTGACATCCGTTTTTCAATAAACGAATGACTTCATGGCTTGATATGAAAATGTTTGACTTCAATGGTTTGATTGCTTGAATTGGAATATCAGGTTGATTAGGAATATGAAAACTAGCAACCTTATGAAAGCAATTAATTTTGGCATGATGAGTAGTTAACCTTAAAATCACATCAAAAGCAAGAATCTTTAAAGAGATAAGATCAACAGGTAATGTGATGGTGCCAACTTGGATCAAACAAGATTTCTAAATAGTGGATGAAATGAAAGTTTCTCCTAACGGAGTCTCCACAGATAGGTCAAAGTCTAATTTCTTCGTAGTCAAGTTCAAATGTTGAGCGCAAGCAAGAGAGATAAAAGAATGGGTAGAACCGGTATCTAATAAGGTATAAATTTCGAAAGAATTTATAATTAACTAACCCGTGCTAACTTCGTTCGGGTTCCTTGCATTCTGACCGGTCACGACAAACGCTCGTCCAAGAACCGTTGACTTTGTCTTTTCTATATCCGCCTTTGGTGCCACCGTTCCAGCTGGACTTAATTTCGCTACAGGACAAAATCGAGCTATGTGATCGTCTTTTCCACAACTAAAACATACCTTGGAAGGCTGTGAACAGTTTGGACTTATATGTCCCTCCTCTCCGCATTTATAACATCTAACTGTCGGTCGTTCTCCTCCCCTAGAATTTGTTGCTGGTGCTGATGCTGCTGCCGACATCTTCCCATCATCGTTTAATCTTCTCTTCTTGTAATTTCCACTTGAATTATTTTTTCTATTATCTTGGCCATGATTACCACCGTAGTGGTTACCATTTCTTGCTTGATAATTTCTTTCACGATGGTTATCATTGTCTCGATGGCCGTTGCCACCAGTATGATTTTTATTGTGTTGTCGGTCGCCCGGTTGAACAGACTCATTATCTCGCTCTAATAATTGAGCCATGTTCACAACATCTGAATATAGAGAAAATTTATGAGAAATGAGGTATTGACGAATTTCGAGTTTCAAACCTCTCAAAAACATTCGCGTCATACGTTCCTCATTCTCTACCAAATGAGGTACAAACCTAGATAACTCCGCGAACTTCGCCTTGTACTGGGACACCGTCATGTCGTTCTGTTCTAGTCTAATAAACTATACCTCCTTCATATGACGAATACTTTCAGGAAAGTACTTGTCATTGAACAGTTTCTGAAACTTTTCCCAATACATATTGAGTGCAGCTGGATGGGTACGCTTCACAGATTCCCACCAGTAATCTGCCTCATTACGGAACATAAAAGTGGCGAACGGAACCTTCTGTTCCTCCGTGCATCCCAAGACATCGAATATCTTGGTAATCTTCTTGACCCCCGTCTCCGCCATAATCGGATCCGGCTTTTCCCAGAATTCTGGTGGTCCCAACTCTTTGAATTATTTGGCCGTGACAAACCGCGCGTTACTATCATTTCCACCCGTATTTTGTACACGAGTCTCCCTCGTCTGATTTTGTACGAACTGCAAAAAGCTTCTAAACATCACATCGTTCATCGTCTGATCAGTGGTGTTGTTTACAGGAGGAACATTTCTAGCCTGTTGCACGTTCTCCTCGTTGATGAGTACAGGCGTCTCCACAGTCTCATTTACTCCACTGTTAACATTCTCAGACGATATTCTCAAATACTGCCATAAAACAAGGGTTAATTAAACAAATTAACATACCACATAATATACCTATACTCTGACCAACTAACAAATAAGCTTAGGTAGGACACACTAGCGAATGATTTACTCATGTCTCCCCTCCTAGTTCTATTCCCCGATCTCCGCCAGAGATCATATCCCTAAGCTCTGATACCAACTGTGACGCCCCCAAAACAGGCCCATTCCACCCAACTCATTCTAAGTCGCCAATAACATGGTACAGAAAATAACTACAACTTTATTACAATAATTGTCATGCAAAATACGATAACCTATATACTATGAGTTTAAATACAAATATTGTCTTCTAGACAATATTCACATGCAAATAAATCCTCATTATTGATACACTATTTTACAGAATAGTGAGAACTACTAAAACAACTATCTAGAACCATCACTCCACACCCCGACTAGTTCCTGCTATAATCTTGCTTCCTGAGAAGAAAAATGGAACAAAAGGAAAGGGTGAGCTCAACTAGCCCAGTAAAGAATGTTATGACTAAGATAATGTACAACAAATTATCGTTAGTCTTCAACAGGGAAAAATCTGATAGAATACAATAGACAACAAGTTTCAGATCAATATTCGCAGCGAAAATAATAATTCATAGAAGAGTTACGTAGAGAATGAAATCTACTATAATCTATGAATTTAACAGTCCATCATCAATATTTTATCCCTGTCACATTAATCAATATTCATCTCAAATCAAATATTCATCTTTGCACTACAAGACAAAGATATTCATCAGTCGGTTATGTTCATCTTAACACCTGTTCATCTTTGCACTACAGGCCAAAGATATTCATCAGTCGGTCATGTTCATCTCAACACCTGTTCATCTTTGCACTACGGGCCAAAGATATTCATAAGAAAATCAACCATCTTTGAACTACATGCCAAAGATATTCAGTAACATCATCATTTAGGACTGAGGATGATGAAAATAATTTTAATGAAAACGAATCCAGTGAAACAAAAGAACAAGTATTATGGATTTGTACTTTAAACAATCCGAGTTCAAAAATACTTCATAAATAATCATACTGAAGTAAAATTCAAGAATGATCAAAACATAGATCCAATCAAAGATAGGAATCATAACAGACAATCTTGGACACATAAAAGAAAATTTAATTTTTCTGTGAATAGTGTCGTATACGTGAATAGTGCCGTATACGTGAATAGTAACTCTTACACTAAAAGATAGAAATTTCACAAAAATATCATCATGCTTCGTGAATAGTACTCGTGAATAGTAATTCATGAATAGTAACTTGTGTAGTAACCCCGACATGAAAAAGTTCCAAAATTGATAAAAAGTTCCAACCAATATTTCGGCATAATTATATTGAAGAAATAATATCATTTTTGAATAAAATAACATCTCTTACCTCAGAAAGAATAGTACTTCTGACTAGAATACTGGATATAGTGCTGAAAGAACTTGCACCGTATAGCAATACTCAAACTACTCAAATACTCACAAAATACGCTCGATATTATAGAGAGAGAAAGAGATAGAAGATTTTAGTTTCTGGTGTGATTTTCAATTATAACCTAAGCACCCTATTTATAGGAAATTGCTTAGAATACCAAAGCAGAAAATTTAATATAATATTAATATAATTATAAAATATTCAAGTCCACCTCTAGATACTTGAATTCAGCCATTAACATGTGCAAATGAGGGCCACCAAATTACAAAAAACATTTTTCTAACAAAAATCATTTAAACTCCAAAAATCAATTCACACCCGATATACTGAAACTTCAATAATTCATAATAAATAGCCCTTTTATCAGAAAATTCAAATCTCGCAAATTTTTATAAGAAATTCAATTCTCTACAACTTTGCAGAAGAAAATTTTTCCAAATTCTAAACAGAAATTGACCGAAATTCACATACGGACGATTTTACAGGCTATAATCAAATTTTAGTCAAGAAATGGGGTCCACCGACACACAAAACATGTGTTAATCATTTAATGCAACAAAAATACTCTTCCTCTTCATATACTCATATATCCCACATTAATTGTAAAAATATCATCATTATTATATTATAATAATATAATAAATATTATTTTATTAGAAAAGATAAAATATCAATTTTTTACAATTGTCACTTTAAAAATTTTCTCAATCTATATCCACATAAAATTAATATTTTCCTCATCATATAAATCAATAATTAATTATTCACAAATAATATTACAGAATCACAGTACTGGCAACCAGGCCGTTCCCAGGAAAGAGAGGGCTTTCCAATAAGAATTTCTCCTTACTGGCGCGCAATTAGGTGACCAAACCTCTCCTTAGACAGAACTTTCTAGACATTGCCAATAATATTTCTAATAATATTATTTAGATAATATGAATTATTGCTTCGATAATGAAAAATATTGTGTAGTGACAATTATTGAAACAACAGTAATATAAAATATCAACGCAGCAATTATTGAATCAATAAAATAAAATACTGAACGGTAATTATTGTAACAATTATTGAGTAGTGCCTTCTTACGTAAGAATCAATAATTGGTGTAATATCGTGTGCTACTGTGTAACAACGTGTATTACTGTGTTTTAACCACCGGGTATTCCAACAGTATTAACGGTAACAACTACGCCGTTATTTATAAACAACTTATAATTGTCGTTTTCTTCATCCAATCGCTTTTCGTTAGGGGCCCACAAAAGACTGCACCATCGTACGAATATTCCCCAACAGCAAGAATATTCCATGACCAAACAAATATTCTCCGATAAAAATAAGTATTTTATAACCACCTGCTTATTTTAAAATATTTGCGCATTTTACCCATAACTAACCACATTAATCAATTCAACCCTTACTATTTCAAAATAATAATTAGAGAAATTAAATCTTATTTATAAAAAGTTGGGGTCTAACAACTACACCAAGGAATGATGTGTAACTTTGTATCACACTACTTTAATGGAAAGAATCATTTGTACTAATATGGGATTATTATATTAATAACAAAAAGTAGTAGGGCTGAGCAAATAATCAAATTGGAACTGAAACCGCACTAAAAATCGCACGAACCCCACCAATTAAAATCGCACCAACGGTTCTGGCGTATATGACGGTTTCAGGTGGGTTGAATAACCAAATTTATGGTTCCGGTTTGGTTACTAGCCAAAATCGCACGTATTAAACCAAAACCGCACCATGTGTGTGTATGTATGTATTATCTCTAGTAAATTCTAAAGTTACTTTTCACTTGAACATGCTTAGAGAAAACCTCAGTCTTGCATTGTCATTTTTTCACCAATTGAAATAAGATGATTATAGGTTATAAAGTCAAAAATTAAGCATTTGAGTTTTGGAATTTCGAATTTGTTTGATGCGTTATTGGAGGGACATATAGCTGAAGGGCCAAATTCGTTAGTTTGAGCACTTGATACATTGGTTAAGGTTAATGTTATAATAGTAATAGTCTAATAGATTATTTTACAAATTATGTATAGTTAGAATTATATTCTATAAATCCTCCCTGCAATATATAAGATAGAATTTCATTCTATCTCCAGTATATATTTTAAATTTTTGGTGAACTAGATAAACCTTTTTGCTTGTTATCAAATATATGGTGTGACACCCCCAAAATAGGTATACAACAACCATTCTGAGTAGTCAAAATTATGGAACAGATACAACTACAACTTTATTAATACAACATAAAAACTGTGAGTTTAAATACAAATATTGTCATCTAGATAATATTCACACTCAAATAAGTCATCATTTCAATTATTGAAAAATTATTTTACAAAAATGGTGAGGATTACTAAAATAACTTCTAGAACCATCATTCCATACCCCGACTAGTACTCACTACATTCTCGTCTCCTGAGAAGAAAAATGGAACAAAAAAGAAAAGGGTGAGCTCAACTAACCCAGTAAAGAACATTATGACTAAGATAATATAAAACAAATTATCATTAGTCCTCAACAGGAAAAAATGTAATAGAATACAATAGACAACAAGTTTGAAATCAATATTCGCAGCGGAAATAATAATTCATTAGAAGAGTTAAGTAGAGAATGAAATCTACTATCTTCTATATATGAATTTAAAAGTTCATCGTCTATCTTTTATCCCTGTAACATCAATCAATATATATTTGAAATCAAATATTCATCTTTGCACTACAGGCCAAAGATATTCATCAGTTGGTCATGTTCATCTAAATACCTGTTCATCTTTACACTACGGGCCAAATATATTCATCAAAAATCATCAATTTTTGCACTACAGACCAAAGATATTCAATTATATCATCATTTAGGACGGAGGATGATGAAAAATATTTTAAAGAAAACGAAACTAGTGAAACAAAAGAATAAATATTAAGGATTCATATTTCAGCTATTTCATGTCCAAAAATACCTCATAAATAATCATAGTGGAGTAAAATTTAAGAGTGATCAAAACATGGATACAATCAAAGCTAGTATCCATAATAGATATTTTGGATGAAAAACGAAAATTTAATTTTTCTGTGAATAGTGTCGTATTCTTGAATAGTGCCGTATACGTGAATAGTGTCGTATATGTAAGACCCCAAATTATTAATAAATAAAATTTAATTTTCTCTATTTATCATTTTGAAATAGTAAGGGTTGATTTGATTAATGTGGTTAGTTATGGGTAAAATGCGCAAATATTTTAAATAAGCAGGTGGTTATAAAATATTCATTGTTGTCGGGGAATATTCGTTTGGTCGTGGAATATACTTGCTGTCGGGGAATATTCGTACGATGGCGCAGTCTTTTGTGGGCCCCATAACGAAAAGCGATTAGATGAAGAAAACGACAAGTATAAGTTGTTTATAAATAACGGCGTAGTTGTTACCGTTAACACTGTTGGAATACCCGGCGGTTAAAACACAGTAATACGCGTTGTTGCACAGTATCACACGGTATTGCACCAATTATTGATTCTTACGTAAGAAGGCACTACTAAATAATTGTTACAGTAGTTACTGTTCAGTATTTTATTTTATTGATTCAATAATTGCTGTGCTGATATTTTATATTACTGTTGTTTCAATAATTGTCACTACACAGTATTTTTCATTATCGAAGTAATAATTCATATTATCTGAATAAAATTATTAGAAAATATTATTGGCAATGTCTAAAAAGTTATGTCTAAGGAGAGGTTTGGTCACCTAATTGCGCGCCAATAAGGATAAATTCTTATCGGAAAGCCCACTCTTTCTTGGGAACGGCCTGGTTGCCAGTACTGTGATTCTGTAATATTATTTGTGAATAATTAATTATTGATTTATATAATGAGGAAAATATTGATTTTATGTAGTTATAGATGCAGAAAATTTTTAAACTGACAATTGTTAAAAATTGATATTTTATCTTTTTTGATAAAATAATATTTTATTATATTATATAATAATGATGATATTTTTTTACAATGAATGTCGAATATATGAGTATATGAGGAGGAAGAGTATTTTTGTTGCAAAAGTTGTTTAAAACATGTCTGTGGGCCCATTTTATTTCCTGAAATTTGATTATAGCCTGTAAAATCGCCCGTTTATGGATTTCGGTCAATTTCTGTTTGGAATTTGGAAAATCTTTCTTCTGCAAAGTTGTAGAGAATTAAATTTCCTACAAAAAGTCGCGAGATTCGAATTTTTTGATAAAAGGACTATTTATTATGAATTATTGAAGTTCCGAAATTCCTGAATAATTAATTTTTGGAAGTTTTAAATATTTATAATTAGAAAAACGTTTTTTTTGTTTTTTTTGGCTACACTAACATGTTCAAAGTGCTGAAGTTCAGAAGTCTGGTGGCGTAGGAAATTTAATTAATAATATTAATATTTTATTAAATTTTCTATTTTGGTGTTCTAAGCATTTTCCTATTAATAGGGTGCTTAGGTTAGAATTGAAAATCACACCAAAAACTGAAGTTTTCTCTCTCTTTCTCTCTCGATATATTGAGCGTATTTTTGTAAGTATTTTAGTGCTTTGAGTATTGCTATACGGTGCAAGTTCTTTCAGCACTATATTCAATCAGAAGTACTATCCTTTTGAGGTAATGGATATTATTTTTTAAAAAATGAAATTATTCCTTCAATATCATTATGTCGAAATATTAGTTGGAACTTTTTATCAAATTTATAATTTTTTCATGTCGGGGTTACTATTCATGAGTTACTATTTACGAGTACTATTCACGAAGCATGATGATATTTTTTGTGAAATTTCTATCTTTTAGTGTCGGAGTTATTATTCACGTATACAACACTATTCATGTATACGACACTATTCACAGAAAAATTAAATTTTTTTTTCTATGTCCAAGATTGTCTGTTATAGTTCCTATCTTTGATTGGATCTATGTTTTGGTCTTCATTCTTGAATTTTACTCCACTCTGGTTCTTTATGAAGTATTTTTGAACTTAAATTGTTTAAAGTACGAATCCTTAAAAATTGTTCTTTTGTTTCACTGGATTCCTTTTCTTTAAAATATTTTTCATCATCCTAAGTCCTAAATGATGATATAACTGAATATCTTTGACCTGTAGTGCAAAGATGAATGATTTCTGATGAATATCTTTGGCCCGTAGTACAAAGATGAACATGTGTTTAGATGAACATGACCAACTGATAAATATCTTTGGCCTGTAGTGCAATGATGAATATTTGATTCCGGATATATATTGATTGATGTTACAGGGATAAAAGATAGACGATGAACTTTTATATTAATATATATAGAAGATAGTAGATTTCATTCTCTACTTAACTCTTTTAATGAATTATTATTTCCGCTGCGAATATTGATTTAAAATTTGTTGTCTATTGTATTCTATTAGATTTTTTCCTGTTGAAGACTAACGATAATTTGTTCTGTATTATCTTAGTCGTAATGTGTGACTTCCCCAAAATAGGTATACAACACCCATTCTGAGTCGCCAAATACATGGTACAGAAAGCAAACTACAACTTCAATAATACGACAACACATACTGTGAGTTTAAATACAAATATTATCTTCTAGACAATATTCACACTCAAATAAGTCCTCGTTACAATTATACAAAGACTATTTTACAGAAATAGTGAGGACTGCTAAAACATCTTTCTAGAACTATCACTCCGTACCCCGACTAGTTCCTGCTATGTTCTCACCTCCTGAGAAAAATGGAACAAAAAGGAAAAGGGTGAGCTCAACTAGCCCAGTAAAGAATATTATGACTAAGATAATATACAACAAATTATCGTTAGTCTTCAACAGGGAAAAATCTGATAAAATATAATAGCCAACAAGTTTTAGATCAACAACTGCAGCGGAAACAGCAATCCTTTAGAAGAGTCAAGTAGAGAATGAGTTCTACTATCTTCTAAGATTTAAAAATCCATCATCAATATTTTATCCCTGTAACAACAATCAATATACATCTTTAATCAAATATTCATCTTTGCACTACAGGTCAAAGATATTCATTTGTATCACCAGTTGGTCATGTTCATCTCAACACATGTTCATCTTTGCACTACGGGCCAAAGATATTCATCAGTTAATCATTTATCTTTGCACTACAGGCCGGAGATATTTAGTAATATCATCATTTAGGACTGAAGATGATGAAAAATATTTTAAAGAAAACGAATCCAGTGAAACGGAAGGACAAATAGTAGGGATTCGTATAACAGCTTATCCAAGATCAATAATACTTCATAAATACCAATTTTGAAGCAGAATTCAAAAATAAAAATCAAAACATGGATACAATCAAAGATAGTAACCATAATAGACATCTTGGACAAAAAAAAGAAAATTTTATTTTTTGGTGAATAGTGCCGTATTCGTGAATAGTGCCGTATACGTGAATAGTAACCCCGACACAAAAAGTTCTAAATTTGATAAAAATTCAGATCAATACTTCGGCATAATGATATTGAAGAAATAATATCATATATGAAGAAAATAACATCCCTTAACTCAAAATATCAGTACTTCTGATCGAAATATCGGTATAAGGTTGAAGGAAACTTGCATTGATGAATAGAAACTCATAAAGTATCTAAATACTCACAAAATACACTCAATAATCTAGAGAGAGAAAGAGATAAAACTTGTTTCTGGTGTGATTTTAAATTCTAACTTAGCCCTCTATTTATAGAAAAATGTTAGCAGACTTGACCTGCAACCTGATGGCTTTACCTGCTACTATTCCCACCCACCACATTTAAAATAAATTCAGCACATTTCTTCACCAACCACAAGTGGGGCCCACTCAATTCAAGAATTTTCCACTAAAATCATTTATAAACCTAATTTCTGAACTAGTCACCTCTTAAAATTCATAACAAATCATACGTTCATTTTTAACGGTTCAAAATTTGTGGACATATACTGAACCTATATATGTATAACATATCCAAAAATTACAACGATCCAATTATCGGATTAAAAATTACAACTCACACAATATATCTCAAAAACACTGGTTTAATTTTTAATTCCTTCATTCCGACAAAAATACTGATAAAACACCTCAACATTAACTCCTTCATTTTTAACCACAATAAATATATCCAACATTTATATCCATATAAAATAAATATTTTCTTATCATATGAATTAATAATTAATTATTCACAAATAATATTACAGAATCACATTTATGACAACCAGGCCGTTCCTAGGAAAGAGGGGGCTTTCCAATAAGAATTTCTCCTTACTGACGCGCAATTAGGTGACCAAACCTCTCTTTGACAGAACTTTCTAGACATTGCCAATAATCTTATCTAATAATATTATTCAAATAATATGAATTATTGATCTGATAATGGGAAATACTGTGCAGTGATAATTATTGAAACAACAATAATATAAAATATCAACGCAACAATTATTGAATCAATAAAATAAAATATTGAACAGTAACTACTGTAACAATTATTGAGTATTGCCTTCTTACGTAAGGATCAATAATTCATCAATACTGTGCATCCACGCGTATTACTGTATTTTAACCACAGGGTATTCCAACAGTGCTAATAATACAACTACGCCGTTATTTATAAAAATTCAAACTTGTCGTTTTCTTCATCCGACAATTATTCTGTTATAGGACCCACAAATAACTGCGCCGTCATACGAATATTCCCCGACAACAAGAATATTCCACGACCAAATGAATATTCCCCGATAATAATGATTATTTTATAACCACTTGCATATTTTACAAAATTTGCACACTTCACCCATAACCAGAGAATTATATCAAATTAAAACCTTATTATTCACAAATATAATTAGAGGAAATTCGATTTTATTATAATAAGTTGGGATCTTACAACCTCCTCTCCTTATGAAATTTTGTCCTCGAAATTGACATACGTGCCTGGTGTTTCGAAAATGTGAGGATACCATCTCTTTCATTTCTGATTTCAACTCCCAAGTCATTTCTTCAATAGCATGGTTTCTCCATAAAACCTTAACTTGTGGTATAACCTTGGTGCGTAGGACATGCTCTTTTCTATCCAAGATCTTAACAGGTACTTCTTCGTACATTAAATCTTTGGCTATCTCGTTTGGTTCTAACGCAATAATATGGTTCGGGTCTTTCACATATTTACGAAGCATGGATATGTGAAAAACATTATAAACACGAGACATACTTGGAGGTAATGCGAGTCTATAGGCCACATTTCCTATTCGGTAAAGAATCTCAAATGGACCAACAAATCGTGGATTGAGCTTTCCTCTCTTCCCAAATCTTGTAACTCCCTTCCATGGTGCAACACGTAACAATACATGATCCCCAATATTAAATTCCACGTCTTTTCGATGAAGATACGCATAACTCTTTTGTCGATCTTGTGCCATATGTATACGTTGTCGAATCATTTGGATCTTTTCTGTAGTCATGCGTACTAATTCTGGTCCCAACAACGTTGTTTCTCCCACCTCGTCCCAGCATACTGGAGATCAACACTTTCGTCCATACAACGCCTCAAATGGAGCCATGCTTATACTTGCTTGATAATAGTTGTTGTAGGAGAATTCCACCAATGGCAAGTACTTATCCCAACTTCCTTTAAAATCTAGGACACAAAGTCTTAATAGATCTTCAAGGGTTTGAATAGTCCTCTCTGATTGTCCGTCCGTTTGAGGATGGTATGCCGAACTGAATCGTAAATCCGTGCCCATAGCTTTCTGCAAGCTAGCCCAAAATCGATTCTTGCTTCTGGAATAACACCTTCTTGCACTTTCTTCTTCATACGCATCAGCTCCATGTCCGTAGCTTGAGCAGCTTTAACTTTATCGATTAAAGTCGGTTCTACTCGTATATTCGCCATCATCATTTGGGTCCCTGGAGTCTTTAATTCTACCTCCATCCTTTGCAAGTCATATAGAATGGGCCTTTGCATTAACAATGTTGTATTCGTACTCGCATATGATCTTCTACTCAATGCGTCAGCTACTACGTTCGCTTTTCCAGGATGATATTGAATAGTGTGATCGTAATCTTTCAATAGTTCAAGCCAACGTCATTGCCGCATATTGAGTACTTTTTGGGTGAAGAAATATTTGAGGCTTTTATGGTCCGTATAAATTTCCACTTTCTCCCTATACAAGTAGTGTCTCCAAATTTTCAACGCGAATACGACTGCTGCCAACTCTAGATCATGTGTAGGATAATTTCTCTCATATTCTTTGAGTGGTCGTGAGATATAGGCTATGACTTTTCCATGTTTTATGAGAACGCATCCTAACCCTTTGCCTGAAGCATCGCTGTATAAAACAAATCCATCCGTACCAGATGGTATTGCCAGAACAGGTGCCAAAATGAGTCTCCTCTTGAGCTCTTGGAAACTCTTCTCGTATTCCTCGCTCCATACAAATTGTGTATCATTTTGAGTCAACTGAGTTAACGGAATAGCGATTCGAGAAAATCCTTCCACGAATCTCTGATAATAACAGCTAAGCCCAGAAAGCTACGCACTTCGGTCACCGACTTTGGTTGCTCCCAACTTTGTACTGCTTCAATCTTCGCCGGGTCGACAGATACTCCATGTTTTGACACCACGTGCCCAAGGAATGCTACTTCTTCAAGCCAGAACTCACATTTCTTCAGCTTGACATAAAGTTTGTTTTCACGAAGCCTTTCAAGTATCAGCTTCAAATGGTGCTCATGATCTTCACGGCTTTTGGAATAGATGAGGATGTTATCAATAAAGACAACAACAAAACTGATCCAAATATTCCTTGAATACACGGTTCATCATATCCATGAAAGCAGCAGAAGCATTAGTCAATCCAAAAGATATGACTAAGAATTCATAATGTCCGTACTGAGTTCTGAAGGCAGTCTTTAAAATATCCTCGGTTTTAATCTTCAGCTGATGATATCCAGAACGAAGATCGATCTTTAAAAAGAATTGTGCTCCTTGTAACTGGTCAAATAGGTCATCAATGCGAGGTAGTGGATACCTATTCTTGATGGTGACATTGTTTAATTCTCGGTAGTCAATACAAAGTCGCATGCTCCCGTCTTTCTTCTTTACGAATAAAATAGGAGCACCCCAAGGAGATGTACTAGGACGAATGAAACCTATGTCTAACAATTCCTGTAGTTGGACTTTTAACTCATGAAGTTCAATAGGAGCCATTCGATATATGGTTTTACAAATGGGTTTTGTACCCGGCTCAAGGTTAATAAAGAATTCAACATCACGTTCTGGGGGTAGACCGAGAAGTTCTTCAGGAAATACATCAGAAAATTCTCTAACAACAGAAATATTATTCAAATCTGACTTGTCTTTGTTCAAATCCATAACATGGGCTAAGAAAGCTTGAAATTCATTTTTTAATAAACGAATACCTTTATGGCTTGATATGATAATGACTGATTTTAGTGGTTTAGTTGTTTGAATTCATATGACAGGTTGGTTAGGAATATGAAAACTAACAACCTTACGAAAATAATCAATTTTGGCATGATGAGTGGTTAACCAATCAATTCCTAAAATCACATCAAAAGCAAGTATCTTTAAAGATATAAGATCAACAGGTAATGTGATAGTGCCAACTTGGATCATGCAAGATTTATTTTATAAACTGTAGATGTAATGAAGGTTTCACCCAACGGAGTTTCAATAGATAAGTCAAAGTCCAATTTCTCCGGAGTCAAGTTTAAACGTTGAGCACAAGCAGGAGAGATAAAAGAATGGGTAGAACTGGTATCTAATAAGGTATAAACTTTACAAGAGTTCAAAATTAGCTTACCCGTAATCACCTCGTTCGGGTTTCTCGCGTTTTGGCCAGTCACGACAAACGCTCTTCTACGAACCGCTGATTTCGACTTATCCGGGACAGCCCTTGGAGTCACCATCCCCGTTGAACTTGGTTTTGCTACAGAACAATCCCGAGCTATATGGCCTTCCTTTCCAAAGTTTTAATATACCTTGGATTGTTGTGGACAGTTTGGGCTGATATGTCCCTCTTTCTCGCATTTGTAAAATCTAACTGGCGGTCGTTCTCCTCCCCTAGAATTTGTTGTTGGTGCTGGTGCTGGTGCTGATATCTTCCTATCATTGTTAACTCTCCTCTTTCTGAAATTTCCACTTGACTCACCTCTCCTATTATCATGGCCACGATGACCACCCGAGTGGTTACCACCTTTGTTCGTATTTTTTCGTCCTCATTGGTTATCATCGCTCTGATGACTGCTGTCACCGGTATGACCCTGGTTGTGGTCCCTCGGTTGCACATACTCATTATCTCGCTCTAATAATTGAGCCTTGTTTACAACATCTGAATATAAAAAAAATTTATGAGATATAAGATATTGCCTACTCTCGGGATTTAGACCTCTCAAAAACATCCTTGTCATTCGTTCCTCATTTTCGACTAAATGAGGTGCAAACCTGAATAACTCTGCAAACTTCGCATCATACTGAGACACCGTCATGTTGTTTTATTCCAGTCTGATAAACTCCACCTCCTTCATATGAAGAATACTTTCAGGAAAGTACTTGTCATTGAATAGTTTCTGAAACGTTTCCCAAGACATGCTGAGTGCGGTTGGCTGGGTACACTTCACAGACTCCCACCAGTAGTCTGCCTCACCGCAGAACATAAAGGTGGCGAATGGAACCTTTTGTTCCTCCATGCATCCCAAGACATCGAATATCTTGGTAATTTGCTTGAGCCACATTTTCGCCATGATCGAATCTGGCTTTCCCTTAAATTCTGGTGGTCCCAACTCCTTGAACTGCTTGGCTGTGATAAGTCGCGCATTGCTATCATTTCCACCCGTATTTTGTGCACGAGTCTCCCTCGTCTGGTTTTGCATGAACTGCAAAAAGTTCCTAAACATTCCAACATTCATCGTTTACTCGGTAGTGTTGTTTACAGGAGGAATATTGTCTTCCTGTTGCAAAAAGCTCCTAAACATTCATCGTTTGCTCGGTAGTGTTCTTTCCTGATAAAATAATATTTTATTATATTATATAATAATGATGATATTTTTTTACAATGAATGTGGGATATATGAGTATATGAGGAGGAAGAGTATTTTTGTTGTAAAAGTTGTTTAAAACATGTTAAACATGTCTGTGGGCCCATTTTTTTGACTAAATTTGATTATAGCCTGTAAAATCGCCCGTTTATAGATTTCGGTCAATTTCTGTTTGGAATTTGGAAAAACTTTCTTCTGCAAAGTTGTAGAGAATTAAATTTCCTATAAAAAGACGCGAGATTTGAATTTTCTGATAAAAGGGCTATTTATTATGAATTATTGAAGTTCCGAAATTCCTGAATAATTAATTTTTTGAAGTTTTAAATATTTATAATTAGAAAAACGTTTTTTTTTATTTTTTTGGCTACATTAACATGTTCAAAGTGCTGAAGTTCAGAAGTCTGGTGGCATAGGAAATTTAATTAATAATATTAATATTTTATTAAATTTTCTACTTTGGTGTTCTAAGTATTTTACTATAAATAGGGTGCTTAGATTAGAATTGAAAATCACACCAGAAACTGAAGTTTTCTCTCTCTTTCTCTCTCGATATATTTTCACGTATTTTTGTAATTATTTTAGTACTTTGAGT
Organism: Panax japonicus; assembly: GCA_020205505.1. Taxonomy (NCBI): domain Eukaryota; kingdom Viridiplantae; phylum Streptophyta; class Magnoliopsida; order Apiales; family Araliaceae; genus Panax; species Panax japonicus. The sequence goes on from JAINUV010001310.1 coordinate 76,964, forward strand.
ATTGCTATACGGTGCAAGTTCTTTCAGAACTATATTCAGTCAGAAGTACTATCCTTTTGAGGTAAGGGATATTATTTTTTTAAAAATGATATTATTCCTTCAATATCATTATGCCGAAATATTGAATGGAACTTTTTATCAAATTTGGAATTTTTTCATGTCGGGGTTACTATTCATGAGTTACTATTCATGAGTTACTATTCACGAGTTACTATTTACGAGTACTATTCACGAAGCATGATGATATATTTTGTGAAATTTCTATCTTTTAGTGTCGGAGTTACTATTCACGTATACGACACTATTCATGAATACAACACTATTCACAGAAAAATTAAATTTTCTTTTCTACGACCAAGATTGTTTGTTATAGTTCCTATCTTTGATTGGATCTAGGTTTTGGTCTTCATTCTTGAATTTTACTCCACTCTGGTTCTTTATGAAGTATTTTTGAACTTAAATTGTTTAAAGTACGAATCCTTAAAAATTGTTCTTTTGTTTCACTGGATTCCTTTTCTTTAAAATATTTTTCATCATCCTCAGTCCTAAATGATGATATAACTGAATATCTTTGGCCTGTAGTGCAAAGATGAATGATTTCTGATGAATATCTTTGGCCCGTAGTGCAAAGATGAACATGTGTTTAGATGAACATGACCAACTGATAAATATCTTTGGCCTGTAGTGCATATATGAATATTTGATTCTAGATATATATTGATTGATGTTACAGGGATAAAAGATAGACGATGAACTTTCATATTCATATATAGAAGATAGTAGATTTCATTCTCTACTTAACTCTTTTAATGAATTATTATTTCCGCTGCGAATATTGATTTAAAACTTGTTGTCTATTGTATTCTATTAGATTTTTTTCCTGTTGAAGACTAACGATAATTTGTTCTGTATTATCTTAGTCATAAAGTGTGACTCCCCCAAAATAGGTATACAACACCCATTCTGAGTCGCCAAATACATGGTACAGAAAGCTAACTACAACTTCAATACTTCAATTGTCGTACAAAATACGACAACACATACTGTGAGTTTAAATACAAATATTGTCTTCTAGACAATATCCACACTCAAATAAGTCATCGTTACAATTATTCAAACACTATTTTACAGAAATAGTGAGGACTGCTAAAACATCTTTTTAGAACCATCACTCCGTACCCCGACTAGTTTCTGCTATGTTCTCACCTCCTGAGAAAAATGGAACAAAAAGGAAAAGGGTGAGCTCAACTAGCTCAGTAAAGAATATTATGACTAAGATAATATACAACAAATTTTCGTTAGTCATCAACAGGGAAAAATCTAATAAAATATAATAGCCAACAAGTTTTAGATCAATAACTGCAGCGGAAACAATAATCCATTAAAAGAGTCAAGTAGAGAATGAGTTCTACTATCTTCTAAGATTTAAAAGTCTATCATCAATATTTTATCCCTGTAACAACAATCAATATACATCTTTAATCAAATATTCATCTTTGCACTACAGGCCAAAGATATTCATTTGTATCACCAGTTGGTATGTTCATCTCAACACCTGTTCATCTTTGCACTACGGGCCAAAGATATTCATCAGTTAATCATTTATCTTTGCACTACAGGCCAAAGATATTTAGTAATATCATCATTTAGGATTGAGGATGATGAAAAATATTTTAAAGAAAACGAATCTAGTGAAACGGAAGGACAAATAGTAGGGATTCGTATAACAGTTTATCCAAGATCAATAATACTTCATAAATACCAATTTTGAAGCAGAATTCAAAAATAAAGATCAAAACATGGATACAATCAAAGATAGTAACCATAATAGACATCTTGGACAAAAAGAAGAAAATTTTATTTTTCGGTGAATAGTGTCGTATTCGTGAATAGTGCCGTATACGCGAATAATAACCCCGACACAAAAAGTTCTAAATTTGATAAAAATTCAGATCAATACTTCGGCATAATGATATTGAAGAAATAATATCATATATGAAGAAAATAACATCCCTTGTTTCTGGTGTGATTTTCAATTCTAATTTAGCCCTCTATTTATAGGAAAATGTTAGCAGACTTGACCTGTAATCTGATGGCTTTACCTGCTACTATTTCCACCCACCATATTTGAAATAAATTCAGCACATTTCTTCACCAACCACAAGTGGGGCCCACTCAATTCAAGAATTTTCCACCAAAATCATTTATAAACCTAATTTCTGAATCAGACACCTCTTAAAATTCATAACAAATCATACGTTCATTTTTAACGGTTCAAAATTTGTGGACATATACTGAACTTGTATATGTATAAAATATCCAAAAATTACAACAATCAAATTATCGGATTAAAAATTATAACTCACACAATATATCTCAAAAACACTGGTTTAATTTTTAATACTTTTATTCCGACAAAAAATACTGATAAAACACCTCAACATTAACTCCTTCATTTTTAACCATAATAAATATATCCAACATTTATATCCACATAAAATAAATATTTCCTTATCATATGAATCAATAATTAATTATTCACAAATAATATTACAGAATCACATTTATGACAACCAGGCCGTTCCCAGGAAAGAATGGGCCTTCCAATAAGAATTTCTTCTTACTGGCGTGTAATTAGGTGACCAAACCTCTCCTTGACAGAACTTTCTAGACATTGCCAATAATGCTATCTAATAATATTATTCAAATAATATGAATTATTGATCTGATAATGGAAAATATTGTGCAGCGACAATTATTGAAACAACAATAATATAAAATATCAACACAACAATTATTGAATCAATAAAATAAAATATTAAACAGTAACTACTGTAACAATTATTGAGTAGTGTCTTCTTACGTAAGGATCAATAATTCATCAATACTGTGCATCCACGCGTATTACTGTATTTTAACCACCGGGTATTCCAACAGTGTTAACGGTAACAACTACGCCGTTATTTATAAAAACTCAAACTTGTCGTTTTCTTCATCCGACAGTTATTCTGTTATATGGCCCACAAATGACTGCGCCGTCATACGAATATTCCCCGACAACAAGAATATTCCACGATCAAACGAATATTTCCCGACACAATGATTATTTTATAACCACTTGCATATTTTGCAAAATTTGCACATTTCACCCATAACCAGATAATTATATCAAATTAATACCTTATTATTCACAAATATAATTAGAGGAAATTCGATTTTATTATAATAAGTTGGGGTCTTACATAATGTTCTTTACTGGGCCAGTTGAGCTCACCCTTTTCCTTTTTGTTCCATTTTTCTTCTCAGGGGGTGAGAATGTAGCGAGTACTAGTTAGGGTATGGAATGATGGTTCTAGAAGTTATTTTAGTAGTCCTCACCATTTTTGTAAAATAATGTATCAATAATTGAAATGAGGACTTATTTGAGTGTGGATATTGTCTAGATGACAATATTTGTATTTAAACTCACTGTTTTTATGTTGTATTAATAAAGTTGTAGTTGCATCTGTATCATATATTTTGACGACTCAGAATTGTTGTTGTATACCTATTTTGGGGGCGTCACAGTTGGTATCAGAGCTTAGGAATACGGTCTCTGTCGGAGATCGGGGAATAGTACTAAGAGGAGAGAGACGAGTAATCCTTCGCTAGTGTGTCATACCTAAGCTTATTTGTTGGTCAGTTGAAGTATATGGTTAATATTTGATATGTTAAATTGTTTAATTAACCCTTGTTTTATGGTGGTATTTAAGAATGGCAGCTGAGAATATTAATGGTGGAGTTAATGAGACCGTGGAAACACCTTTAATCACCACTAAGGGGAATGTACAATAGGAAAGCAATATTCCTCCTGTAAACTACACCACTGAGCAGACGATGAACGACAGGATGTTTAGAAGCTTTTTACAGTTCATGCAAAACCAGATGAGGGAGACTCGTTTACAAAATACGGGTGGAAATGATAGCAACGCGCGGCTTGTCACGACCAAGCAGTTCAAAGAGTTGGGACCACCAGAATTTAAAGGAAAGCCGGATCCGATCATGGCGGAAACATGGGTCAAGCAAATTACCAAGATATTCGATGTCTTGGGATGCACGGAGGAACAGAAGGTTCCATTCGCCACCTTTATATTCCGTGGCGAGGCAGATTACTGGTGGGAGTCTGTGAAATATACCCAGCCTGCCGCACTCCGCATGTCGTGGGAAACGTTTCAGAAACTTTACAATGAAAAATACTTTCCTAAAAGTATTCGCCATATGAAGGAGGTAGAGTTTATTAGACTAGAACAAAACAACATGACGGTGTCCTAATACGAGGCGAAGTTCGCAGAGTTATCAAGGTTTGCACCTCATTTGGTAGAGAATGAGGAACGAATGACGAGGATGTTTCTAAGAGGTTTAAAACCCGAGATTCGGCAATATCTCATCTCTCATAAATTTGCTTTATATTCAGATGTTGTCAACATGGCTCAATTATTAGAGCGAGATAGTGGGTACGTTTAACCAAGGGACCGCAACCAGGGTCATACCGGTGGCACCAGTCATCGGAGCAATGAAAACCAACGGGGAGAAAAACATTCAGACAAAAGCGGTAACCACTCTGGTGGTTATCGTGGCCATAAAAATAGAAGAAGCGAGTCGGGGGGAGATTTTAAAAAGAGGAGATTCAACAATGACACTGTGAAGACGTCAGCACTAGCAACAACTGGTTTTAAGGGAGGAGAACGACCACCGGTCGTATGCTATAAATGTGGAAAAGAGGGACATATCATCCCAAACTATCCACAACAGTTCAAGGTATGCTATAATTATGGAAAGGATGGACATATCGCTCGAGATTGCACTGTAGCGAAACCAAGTCCAGCGGGGATGGTGACTCAAAAGGCTGTCCCAGAAAAGTCAAAGTCAACGGTTCCTAGAAGAGCATTTGTCGTGACTGGTCAACATGCGAGGAACCCAAACGAGGTGATCATGGGTAAGCTAATCATAAATTCATGCGAAGTTTATACCTTATTAGATATCGGTGCTACCCATTCATTTATCTCTCCTGCTTGTGCTCAACGTTTAAACTTGACTCCGGAGAAATTAGACTTTGACCTATCTGTGGAAACTCCGTTAGGAGAAACTTTCATCACATCCACTGTTTATAAATCTTGTTTGATCCAAGTTGGCACCATCACATTACCTGTTGACATTATCTCTTTAAATATACTTGCTTTTGATGTAATTTTAGGGATTGATTGGTTAACTACTCATCAGGTCAAAATTGATTGTTTTCGTAAGGTTGTTAGTTTTCATATTCCTAATCAACCTGTTGTGCAAATTTAAGCAACTAAACCATTAAAATCAATCACTGTCATATCAAGTCATAAAGCTATTCATTTATTGAAAAATGAATGTCAAGCTTTCTTAGCCCATGTTATGGATTTGAATAAAGACACGTCGGATTTGAATAATATTCCTGTTATTATTGACTTTCCAGACGTATTTCCTGAAGAACTTCCCGGTTTACCCCCAGAACGTGAAATTGAATTCTTTATTGACCTTGAACCTGGTACAAAGCCCATTTCTACAACCCCATATCGAATGGCTTCTATTGAACTTCAGGAGTTAAAGGTCCAACTACAGGAGTTGTTGGACATTGGTTTCATTCGTCCTAGTACATCTCCTTGGGGTGCTCCTGTTTTATTTGTAAAGAAGAAAGACGGGAGTATGCGACTTTGTATCGATTATCGAGAATTAAACCATGTCATTATCAAGAATAGGTATCCGCTACCACGTATTGATGACCTATTTGACCAGTTGCAAGGAGCACAATTCTATTCAAAGATCGATCTTCGTTCTGGATATCATCAGCTGAAGGTTAGAACTGAGGATATTCTAAAGACTGCTTTCAGAACTCGGCACGGGCATTATAAATTCCTAGTAATGTCTTTTGGATTGACTAATGCTCTTGCTGCTTTCATGGATATTATGAACCGAGTATTCAAGGAATATTTGGATCAGTTTGTTGTTGTCTTTATTGATGACATCCTCATCTATTCCAAAAGCCGTGAAGATCATGAGCGCCATTTGAAGCTAGTACTGCAAAGGCTTCGTGATAACAAGCTATATGTCAAGTTGAAGAAATGTGAGTTCTGGCTTGAGGAAGTAGCATTCCTTGGGCATATGGTGTCAAAACATGGAGTGTCTGTTGACCCAGCGAAGATTGAAGCAATACAAAGTTGGGAGCAACTAAAGACGGTGACCGAAGTACGTATCTTTTTGGGCTTAGCTGGTTATTATCGGAGATTTGTGAAAGGATTTTCTAGAATCGCTACTGAAAGTATTATGCATACAAGCCAATCATGCATGATGATAAAGCATATACTGTGTAATCAATCTTATTTATTTATTAATAAAAGAATTATTTATTAAAGGCATTTATTATCTACATGGTGCTGTTTTAATAATATGTGATAAACCCATAGTTTTAAGCAATGCTTTTAGAATCATGATGAGATCATGCTAATGAGATCTAAATTCTTAGATAGCTTAAAACTAAAATGTTCCCAATCAATGGATTACTAAAAAGGGGATTAGTGAATCCGGATAGATTGGTACGTACGTTGCTTGCTCATTAGATGAGGATGATTGATCTCATGATCATTAGTGTGGAGACACTAAAGCAAGTATGTAGGTACTTATTAGAGAATAAGTTCACTGAACGTGACTCACTAAGGAATACCTAATGGAGTTTTACTTACCTGTCAATAGGAATTCCTGTAGTGATAGTAGTACAAATGATCCTTAGACTTGAGATCATCATAGTATCTTATATATAATGAATTATACTTTGACTTATTCCTTAAGACTCTTAGAGTATATCAAAGGGTATGATTGGGTGTAATAAGTTATATATGAAGATAATGAATGATCAATAAAGAATCTACCACTTCTAGTAAAAGAAGAGAAATGCCCTATGTGATTCGATAAATGACAACCCAGGAATCCTTGGCCAAGGTGGAATGAAATTAGAAAGCAGTTTCTAATTTGCATTCATTAGGAGTTGTGCATTTAGGAATCGAAATACATATAATTAAATAAAATAAGACTTGACAGTAATTCCATGTCTTATATTTAATTGGGACATTGAATGGTGGAAGAATTGAATTGTACGGTAACTATTTACTCAAAGGTTCTTTTATGATTAATGTTAAAATCTATATTATCTGGAAAGTCGTTGATCGCTAGGGAGGCTTATCCCTATTGTAGAATAAATATTATTTATTTAAATAAATTATTCATTTAATTTATTTATTTAAATGAGATTAGAATTGTTCTAATTAATTTATTCACAACCGGTTTAATATGGAGAACCTAAAGGGTCACACCATAAAAGGAAGAATAATTATTTAAGAAGTTAATGGCATAATTGTAATAATATGTTAAGTATATTTAATTTAATCTATGATGATAGAATAAATTAAATAGCTTAATATTTATTATTTAATATTTTAGAAATATTAAATATAAATTAATAAGAGGAGTCTTATTAATATTATTACAATTATTATTATTATTTTAATTTCTAAAAGGGTTTAGGAATTAATTCAATATAAGTACTCTCATTTATTCCTAATTGGATTAGGAGGGAAAATTAGTTAAAGGAGTTTAATTAATTATCCCTAATAGGATTGGGGAGCCCATTTAATTAAAAGAGTTTAATTAAATAAATAATACCCTATTTTAATTAAAATAGGGTTACATGATATCTTTATAAGAGGAGTCTTATATTAGATATCATATATACGTAATTCCAAGAGTTGGAGAGTACGCCTCCTTTTCTATACAGATAAAAATAAACTAGGGTTTGAGCCAATACCCCTTCTTCTTGAAAATTCATCTTCCTTGGTGGATCACCTCTAGAGGCCATACACTTGGGTGGCTTACATTGATCAAAGGAAGGAATCTACCCGGAGATTCAAGGAGATCGTGGAGAAGTAGGAGGTGAACTCGTACCTGAGGAAGCTCGTTTCTACAAGGGTATGATTTCATAATTTCTTATTCTTCGATTAATTAATAATATCCATAAAGAATGATCCGGGTAATTGGTTTGTGAAAAATTTTAAAATCTAATTTTATTACGCTTCCGCTATTTTGCAATTTGATTGCTACTTTGATTTTCACAAAACCCAACAGTGGTATCAGAGCCAAACTTTATGCGAATTATTAATTATTTTGATTCTATATATGTATGGGTATGTATTTAAAATAATTTATTGGGCATTATTTGTTGTATAAAATTATTATTTTATAAAAAAAAAAAATTGCCGAAAAGTTTTTTTTTTTTTTTTTAGGAAAACGTTTTCAGATTCGGCATACTGAATTTTTTTCTTTTTCGTCTTTAACTGTGTCTACAAGACGTACTTCAGTATAATGATTCTTTTGGTTCTGCGTGGCGGCGTGGCTGTTTTCAAAAAGCATATCCTGTTGCATGTTATATATATTTTAAATATATATAAAATGTGATAGTTTAGTTAAAATAAAATTCTTGGGTCACGTGAATCAATTACCATGTACTGCAGTATGATTAACTTAATAATATATATATATATATATATATATATATATATATATATATATATATATATATATATATTATTAAGGTGTATTTTTTTTTCTTAATAATTTTATAATTAAAATAAAAAGTTTATTTTAATCTTGAAATTGGATTTTATGCAACTTGAAATTGCCCTTTAAATGATACTCATATATATATAGAATGATTTTATTTATTGATACATATGGTGATATGTATGATAATAAATGGGATTGATTATGGACAATTGACCAATGTGATTGGATTTATTTTAGTTGGATGTTTGAATGAATGGGTTTTATTAAATGGGGTCTGCGTACCTCGTCTTTTCTGATTTTCTTCTTGATGTAAATTCTATCTCTCTCCTATGTACTTCCCCTTGACTGCTGATCAAGGTTTCTATTTAAATTAAATAGTTTAATGTAATAGAATTAGTTAGAATTTTTTCGAAGAACCAGAGATCAAGGAGCGTTTGAAGACCCGTCTGTAATGGAGCCCGGGTTTAAATGTAATAGTTATATTTAAATGTCTGTTCTTGCACCCTAGGGTTTGACCTTTTGGTTCACTTGGTGGCTCTAGTGAACCAAACTAGAATAAAGTTCATAATCAATCCGGGTAGAATATAGTATTCTATATGTGCATGCTAGTATTATATATATTATATATTATGCAAACATGCTTCGCATGTTTAATAATATGACGCGTATTTTATATATATATTTGCATGCGCGCTAAACAAGATGAGACAAATAATAACAAATCCCTCAACAAAATTATATTAAGTTGTAACGTTCAAAGATAGTTGGAATATCGAACGTCGCCTTCTAGCATGATAAAAACAATAGAGCATTGAATATTTAATATGAGTTTGTTGTGCACACACAAGGCGAGTATTAAATATTTGAGATGTTGTTTTTATTACATTTGATGTTTATAAGGAATTGAACATTACCGCTTTGTTGTGCACACACAAGGGTTGTAGTTTTCTCTTCAATTATATGGAAAATTTTGGGTATGACTTAACTTAAATCATTTTAGTTCGGATGTGCACACACTTGACTATTATGATTTAAGAGGCAAAATATAAGGAGTTACATGATGATGTAATTGACAATAGTTGTCTACCTATTTATTTATATATAGTTTGTTGTGCACACACAAGGCTATATACATTTGAAATGGGATCCTTATTCTCACTAGCAAATCTTTAATTAGATATTGCCGAACTATATTCATGAGGGTAATATAGTTTGAAGAAAATAGTGGGAGATACCAATATAAAATAAGACCTAATTTATTTTGGTAATTAATTAAAATAAATGTTTGCTAAAATATTGTCTTTTTACATGCAGAATTTTGAAAATGTCACATTCACTAATTTCACTGCGTAGCATACTTGATGCTAACAAACTGACCGGACCGAACTACACGGACTGGTTAAGGAATCTAAGAATTGTTCTCACTGCTGAAAAGATTTCTTATGTCCTAAATTCGCCCGTATCTGCAAAAGTTGCAGAGACAGCCTCTGAGGAAGAGATTGCTACTTTTAAACAGTGGCAAGATGATGCATCTGTGGCTCAATGCATCATGCTCGCATCCATGAGTAACGAGCTTCAGCGTCAGCATGAAAACATGGATGCTCCTACTATACTGCTGCACCTGCAAGAGCTGTATGGTGAGCAAAGTAGGACTGCAAGATATCAGATATCTAAGGAGCTCTTCTGATCTCGGATGACCGAGGGTACTACTGTTGAGACTCATGTCCTAAAGATGATCAATCTGATTGAACGTCTTGGACAGCTTGGGTTCGTCATGGATGGGGAGTTGAGTCAAGATTTGATCTTGCAGTCACTCCCTGACACCTTCTCACAATTTGTTGTGAATTTTCACATGAATAAGTTGGACGTCAGCTTGCCTGAGTTACTTAACATGTTGAAAACTGCTGAAGGTCACTTCCCATCCAAGAAGAACCATGTCTTACTGGTGGATGATTCTTCCAAGAAAAGGAAGAGGCCCAAGGTATCTTCTGAAAAGAAGAAATCCAAGAAGGCTAAAGGAAAGGCGAAAATGAAGGATCAAAAGAAACCTGATCCAGCTAGCAAAGGAATTTGCTTCCATTGCAACAAGCCGGGTCACTGGAAGAGGAACTGTAAGAATTATCTTGTAGAACAAAAACAGAAGAAGCTTGGAGAAGCTTCGAATCCTAATCAAGGTTTGTTTATGATTGAAATTAAATTTTCTGAAAGTCAATCTTCTACTTGGGTATTGGATACCGGCTGTGGTTCTCACATATGTAATAATATGCAGGGACTGGTCAGAAGTAGAAAGCTGAGCAAGGATGAGGTAGTCCTACGAGTGGGAAATGGAGCAAAGGTTGCTGCATTAGTTGTAGGGACTTATTATTTAGCACTGCCTACGGGCAAGTCCATTAGTTTAAATAATTGTTATTTTGTTCCGTCACTTATTAGAAACATTATTTCAATATCTGTATTGGATATGGATGGTTTTGACATTATAATAAAGAACAATAGTTGTTCTATTTATAATAATAATGTTTTATATGGTGTTGGTAATTTACGAAATGGACTTTACATTCTTGACTTGCATGAAAATATACTTCAAATTGAACAAACTAAGAAAAGGAAAAGAGATGATGTTAATTATACCTATATGTGGCACTGTAGACTTGGTCATATTAATGAAACAAGATTATCTAAGTTGTATAAAGATGGGCTCCTAGAGCTATCGGATTATGAATCATATCCAACTTGTGAATCTTGTCTCATGGGAAAAATGACTAAATCTCCTTTTAGTGGAAAAGGAGAAAGAGTTACAGAGTTGTTAGCGTTGGTACACACAGATGTATGTGGACCTATGACAACGAATGCACGAGGAGGGTATTCTTATTTTATTACATTCACTGATGATCACTCAAGATTTGGATATGTGTATTTAATGAAATACAAATCTGAATCATTTGAAAAGTTCAAAGAGTTCAGAAGTGAAGTAGAGAAACAAACGGGAAAAAGTATTAAGATTCTTCGATCAGATCGAGGTGGTGAATACTTAAGCAGTGAGTTTCTCGATTGTCTCAAAGAAAATGGTATAATTTCACAATGGACTCCACCAGGGACGCCACAGCTGAATGGTGTGTCTGAAAGGAGAAATCGAACACTGTTGGACATGGTTCGTTCCATGATGAGTTTTACCGATCTTCCGGTGTCATTCTGGGGATATGCTCTAAAAGCGGCCATATATCTACTAAATAAGGTTCCCTCGAAATCCATCCCTAAGACTCCATATGAGATGTGGACAAGGAAGAAACCTAGTCTTAAGCATGTTAAGATTTGGGGATGTCCAGCTTATGTGAAAAAGTTTCAGAACGATAAGCTTGGGGCAAGATCTGATAAGTGTACTTTTGTGGGATATCCTAAAGAAAGTTTAGGATATTATTTTTTCAATCCTACTGAACAAAAGGTGTTTGTTGCCAAACATGTTGCCTTCTTGGAAAAGGAGTTTATCCTTGAAGGGGTCAGTGGGAGGAAAATAGATCTTGAAGAAATTCAAGAACCACAAACCACTACAGATCAAAGTGAGGTACCTAACCAAGTAGAGATTCCTTCTGTACCACACCCTATTCGTAAATCTGGAAGAGTACCAAAGATACCAGAGAGGTATGAACTTGTCATAGAAGATGACAATGAGGTACGCATCATAGATGATGATGATCCATTGAATTACGAACAGGCTATGAGTAGTAAAGACTCAGAGAAGTGGCAAGAAGCCATGAAATCCGAGATGGACTCCATGTATGAGAACCAAGTATGGACTTTGGTTTCACCACCTGAAGGCATTAAGCCTATTGGGTGTAAATGGGTCTTTAAAAGAAAGACTGGAGCAGACGGCAAGGTAGAGACCTATAAGGCCTGACTGGTCGCAAAAGGTTTCAAACAAAGACAAGGAGTTGACTATGACCAAACCTTCTCACCAGTAGCAATGCTCAAGTCCATTCGAATTTTGCTTGCAATTGCAGCTTACCATGACTACGAAATCTGGCAGATGGACGTGAAAACGGCCTTCCTCAATGGAAAACTTGAGGAGGATGTGTATATGACACAGCCAGAGGGATTTGTTTCAAAGGTTGGAACAAATCAAGTCTGTAAGCTACAACGATCCATTTATGGATTGAAGCAAGCTTCTCGTAGGTGGAACATTCGTTTTGATGAGACAATCAAAGAGTTTGATTTTATCAAAAATGAGGATGAACCATGTGTGTACAAGAAGGTTAATGGGAGCGCTGTTTCATTCCTTGTATTATATGTTGATGATATATTACTGATAGGGAATGATATTCCTATGCTACAATCAATTAAAATTTGGTTATCTAAACACTTCTCCATGAAGGACTTGGGAGAAGCATCCTATATTTTGGGGATAAAGATCTATAGAGATAGATCTAAAAGGATGCTTGGCTTGTCCCAAGGAATGTACATTGACTCGATGCTAAAGAGGTTTAGCATGGAAGATTCCAAAAGAGGTCTCATGCCGATGAGCCATGGAATACATCTCTCCAAGAAACAGGCCCCAAAGACACCTGAGGAGAGAGACTGTATGAGTAAGATTCCTTATGCTTCAGCAATAGGATCTGTCATGTATGGTATGATATGTACTAGACCAGATGTCGCTCATGCACTTAGTGTAACAAGCATATATCAGTCGAATCCAGGAGAAGAACACTGGAAGGCAGTGAAAAATATCCTAAAGTACTTAAGAAGAACTAAGGATGTATTTCTTGTCTACGGTGGGCCTGAATTGAAACTAGAGGGCTTCACAGACTCAAGTTTTCAAACAGACCAAGATGACAATAAATCCGTTTTGGGGTATGTGTTTACCTTAAACGGTGGCGCAGTGAGTTGGAAGAGTTCCAAACAGCAAACAGTTGCTGATTCAGTGACAGAGGCAGAGTACATAGCTGCAAGTGAAGCTGCAAAGGAAGCTGTTTGGATGAAGAAGTTCATTACCGAACTTGGTGTGGTTCCTAGCATTACAGGACCAGTGCCTTTGTTCTGTGACAACACTGGAGCTGTTGTGCAGGCTAAGGAACCCAGGTCTCATCAGAAATCCAAACATGTGTTGCGGCAATTTCATTTGATCAGAGAGATCATTGAAAGAGGAGACGTCACCCTGGAGCGTGTGGACTCTCAAGACAATATTGCAGATCCATTTACTAAAGCGTTAACACAACAGCAGTTTAATCGCCACTTAGAGAAGATGGGTATGAGATACCACGGCGATTGGCTTTAGTGCAAGTGGGAGATTGAAAGTATCATGCATACAAGCCAATCATGTATGATGATAAAGCATATACTGTGTAATCAATCTTATTTATTTATTAATAAAAGAATTATTTATTAAAGGCATTTATTATCTACATGGTGCTGTTTTAATAATATGTGATAAACCCATAGTTTTAAGCAATGCTTTTAGAATCATGATGAGATCATGCTAATGAGATCTAAATTCTTAGATAGCTTAAAACTAAAATGTTCCCAATCAATGGATTACTAAAAAGGGGATTAGTGAATCCGGATAGATTGGTACGTATGTTGCTTGCTCATTGGATGAGGATGATTGATCTCATGATCATTTGTGTGGAGACACTAAAGCAAGTATGTAGGTACTTATTAGAGAATAAGTTCACTGAACGTGACTCGCTAAGGAATACCTAATGGAGTTTTACTTACCTGTCAATAGGAATTCTTGTAGTGATAGTAGTACAAATGATCCTTAGACTTGAGATCATCATAGTATCTTATATATAATAAATTATACTTTGACTTATTCCTTAAGACTCTTAGAGTATATCAAAGGGTATGATTGGGTGTAATAAGTTATATATGAAGATAATGAATGATCAATAAAGAATTTACCACTTCTAGTAAAAGAAGAGAAATGCCCTATGTGATTCGATAAATGACAACTCAGGAATCATTGGCCAAGGTGGAATGAAATTAGAAAGCAGTTTCTAATTTGCATTCATTAGGAGTTGTGCATTTAGGAATCGAAATACATATAATTAAATAAAATAAGACTTGACAGTAATTCCATGTCTTATATTTAATTGGGACATTGAATGGTGGAAGAATTGAATTGTACGGTAACTATTTACTCAAAGGTTCTTTTATGATTAATGTTGAAATCTATATTATCTGGAAAGTCGTTGATCGCTAGGGAGGCTTATCCCTATTGTAGAATAAATATTATTTATTTAAATAAATTTTTCATTTAATTTATTTATTTAAATGAGATTAGAATTGTTCTAATTGATTTATTCACAACCGGTTTAATATGGAGAACCTAAAGGGTCACACCATAAAAGGAAGAATAATTATTTAAGAAGTTAATGGCATAATTGTAATAATATGTTAAGTATATTTAATTTAATCTATGGTGATAGAATAAATTAAATAGCTTAATATTTATTATTTAATATTTTAGAAATATTAAATATAAATTAATAAGAGGAGTCTTATTAATATTATTACAATTATTATTATTATTTTAATTTCTAAAAGGGTTTAGGAATTAATTCAATATAAGTACTCTCATTTATTCCTAATTGGATTAGGAGGGAAAATTAGTTAAAGGAGTTTAATTAATTATCCCTAATAGGATTAGGGAGCCCATTTAATTAAAAGAGTTTAATTAAATAAATAATACCCTATTTTAATTAAAATAGATTTACATGATATCTTTATAAGAGGAGTCTTATATTAGATATCATATATACGTAATTCCAAGAGTTGGAGAGTACGCCTCCTTTTCTATACAGATAAAAAAAACTAGGGTTTGAGCCAATACCCATTCTTCTTGAAAATTCATCTTCCTTGGTGGATCACCTCTAGAGGCCATACACTTGGGTGGCTTACATTGATCAAAGGAAGGAATCTACCCGGAGATTCAAGGAGATCGCGGAGAAGTAGGAGGTGAACTCGTACCTGAGGAAGCTCGTTTCTACAAGGGTATGATTTCATAATTTCTTATTCTTCGATTAATTAATAATATCCATAAAGAATGATCCGGGTAATTGGTTTGTGAAAAATTTTAAAATCTGATTTTATTACGCTTCCGCTATTTTGCAATTTGATTGCTACTTTGATTTTCACAAAACCCAACAGCTACCCCATTAACTCAGCTGACTCGTAAAGATAAAAAATTCGTATGGAGCGAGGAATGCGAGAAGCGTTTCCAAGATCTCAAGAGGAGACTCATTTCGGCACCTGTTTTGACAATACCATCTGGTTCGGATGGATTTGTTATCTACAGTGATGCTTCAGGAAAAGGGTTAGGATGTGTTCTCATGCAACGTGGGAAAGTCATAGCCTATGCCGCGCGACAACTTAAAGAATATGAGAGGAATTATCCTACTCATGATCTAGAGTTGGCAACAGTCATTTTTGCGCTAAAGAACTAGAGGCACTATCTATATGGGGAAAAGTGGAGATATATTCAGACCATAAAAGCCTCAAATATTTCTTCACTCAAAAAGAACTCAACATGCGGCAACGACGTTGGCTCGAGCTGTTGAAAGATTATGACCACACTATTCAATACCATCCTGGAAAAGCAAACGTGGTAGCTGACGCGTTGAGTAGAAGATCATATGCAGGAACGAGTGCGATGATGTTAAGTATACGCATAGAACCAACTTTAATAGATAAAGTTAAAGTTGTTCAAGCCACAGACCCGGAGCTGATGCGTATGAAGAAGAAAGTGCAAGAAGGTGTTATTCCAGAAGCAATAATCGATGAAGAAGGAATACTTCGAGTCCACTCCAGACTTTGTGTTCCTAACGATTCTGATTTGAAGTACAAGATCATGATGGAGGCACATAATACACCATTTGCAATCCATCGTGGAAGTACCAATATGTATCCTGATCTTCGACATACATTTTGGTGGAACAATATGAAAAGAGAGATTGTAAAGTTTATCTCGAGGTGTTTAATTTGTCAACGTATAAAGGTGGAGCATCAAGTGCCAAAAGGTCCATTGGAACCACTTGAGATTCCGAAATAGAAGTGGGAACACATTACCATGGATTTCGTTAAGGGTCTTCCTACGGTTTCTTAAGGCATAAATGCTATTTGGGTTATTATTGATAGATTAACCAAGTCTGCTCATTTCTTGTCGATACAGGAGACTTATTCCCTTGCACGTCTTGCTCGTATGTACGTAGATGAGATTGTGAGATTGCATGGCATGCCAGTATCCATAGTTTCGGATCGTGACCCAAGATTCACTTTAAGATTTTGGGTTAGCTTGCAAAAAGCTATGGGGACGAATTTACGATTTAGTTCTGCATAGCATCCTCAAACAGACGGACAATCAGAGAGGACTATTCAAACTCTTGAAGATCTATTAAGAATCTGTGTCCTAGACTTCAAAG
The DNA here is from genome assembly GCA_020205505.1 of Panax japonicus. Taxonomy (NCBI): domain Eukaryota; kingdom Viridiplantae; phylum Streptophyta; class Magnoliopsida; order Apiales; family Araliaceae; genus Panax; species Panax japonicus. The sequence continues at coordinate 93,994 of JAINUV010001310.1, forward strand.
GGAGTTGGGATAAGTATTTACCATTGGTGGAATTCTCCTATAACAACAGTTATCAGGCAAGTATAGGTGTGGCTCCATTTAATGCATTGTATGGACGAAAGTGTCGCTCTTCAATATGCTGGGATGAGGTGGGAGAAGCAACATTGTTGGGACCAGAGTTGGTACGAATGACTACAGAGAAGATCCAAACGATTCGATAACGTATACAAACGGCACAGGATCGACAAAAGAGTTATGCAGATCTTCATCGAAAGGACGTGGAATTTAGTATTGGGGATCATGTATTGTTGCGTGTGGCTCCATGGAAGGGAGTTACAAGATTGGGAAGAGAGGAAAGCTCGATTCACGATTTATTGGTCCATTTCAGATTCTTGAACGAGTAGGAAATGTGGCCTATAGACTCGCGTTACCTCCAAGTATGTCTCGTGTTCATAATGTTTTTTATATATCTGTGCTACGTAAATATGTGAAAGACCCAAACCACGTTATTAAGTTAGAACCGGACGAGATAGCCGAAGACTTAGCGTACGAAGAGGTACCTGTCAAGATCTTGGATAGGAAAGAGCATTTCTTATGCACGAAGGTCATACTACAAGTTAAAGTTTTGTGGAGAAACCATGCTATTGAGAAAATGACCTGGGAGTTGGAAACGGAAATGAAAGCGAGGTATCCTCATCTTTTCGAAACACCAGATACGTACGTCAATTTCGAGGACGAAATTTCATAAGGAGGGGAGGTTGTAAGACCCCAAATTATTAATAAATGAAATTTAATTTCCTCTATTTATCATTTTGAAATAGTAAGGGTTGATTTGAATAATGTGGTTAGTTATGAATAAAATGCGCAAATATTTTAAATAAGCAGGTGGTTATAAAATATTCATTGTTGTCGGGGAATATTCGTTTGGTCGTGGAATATACTTGCTGTCGGGGAATATTCATACGATGGCGCAGTCTTTTATGGGCCCCATAAAGAAAAGCGATTGGATGAAGAAAACGACAAGTATAAGTTGTTTATAAATAACAGCGTAGTTTTTACCGTTAAAACTGTTGGAATACCCGGTGGTTAAAATACAGTAATACGCGTTGTTGCACAGTAGCACACGGTATTGCACCAATTATTAATTCTTACGTAAGAAGGCACTACTCAATAATTGTTACAGTAGTTACTGTTCAATATTTTATTTTATTGATTCAATAATTGTTGCGTTGATATTTTATATTATTGTTGTTTCAATAATTGTCACTACACAGTATTTTCTATTATCGAAGCAATAATTCATATTATCTGAATAAAATTATTAGAAAACATTATTGGCAATGTCTAAAAAGTTATGTCTAAGGAGAGGTTTGGTCACCTAATTACATGCCAGTAAGAAAAAATTCTTATTGGAAAGCCTCCTCTTTCCTAGGAACGGCCTGGTTGCCAGTACTGTGATTCTGTAATATTATTTGTGAATAATTAATTATTGATTTATATGATGAGGAAACTATTGATTTTATGTGGTTAATGGAGAAAATTTTTAAAGTGACAATTGTTAAAAAATTGATATTTTATCTTTCTTGATAAAATAATATTTTATTATATTATATAATAATGATAATATTTTTTTATAATAAATGTGGGATATATGAGTATATGAGGAGGAAGAGTATGTTTGTTGCAAAAGTTGTTTAAAACATGTTAAACATGTCTTTGGGCCCATTTTTTTTTACCGAAATTTGATTATAGCCTGTAAAATCGCCCATTTATGGATTTCAGTCAATTTTTGTTTGAAATTTGAAAAAAATTTCTTCTGCAAAGTTGTAGAGAATTAAATTTTCTATAAAAAGTCGCGAGATTCGAATTTTCTGATAAAATGGCTATTTATTATGAATTATTGAAGTTCTGAAATTCCTGAATAATTGATTTTTGGAAGTTTTAAATATTTATAATTAGAAAAACGTTTTTTTTTATTTTGTTTGGCTACACTAACATATGCAAAGTGCTGAAGTTCAGAAATCTGGTGGCGTAGGAAATTTAATTAATAATATTAATAATTTATTAAATTTTCTACTTTGGTGTTTTAAGCATTTTCCTATAAATAGGTTGTTTAGGTTAGAATTGAAAATCACACTAGAAACTGAAGTTTTCTCTCTCTTTCTCTCTCGATATATTGAGCGTATTTTTGTAAGTATTTTAGTACTTTGAGTATTGCTATACAGTGCAAGTTATTTCAGCACTATATCCAGTCAGAAGTACTATCCTTTTGAGGTAAGGGAAATTATTTTTAAAAAAATGATATTATTCCTTCAATATCATTATGCCGAAATATTGGTTGGAACTTTTTATCAAATTTAGAACTTTTTCATGTCGGGGTTACTATTCATGAGTTACTATTCATGAGTTACTATTCACGAGTTACTATTTACGAGTACTATTCACGAAGTATGATGATATTTTTTGTGAAATTTCTATCTTTTAGTGTCAGAGTTACTATTCATGTATACGACACTATTAACGTATACGACACTATTCATGAATACGACACTATTCACAGAAAAATTAAATTTTCTTTTCTATGTCCAAGATTGTCTGTTATAGTTCCTATCTTTGATTGGATCTATGTTTTAATCTTCATTCTTGAATTTTACTCCACTCTGGTTATTTATGAAGTATTTTTGAACTTGGATTGTTTAAAGTACGAATCCTTAAAAATTGTTATTTTGTTTCACTGGATTCGTTTTCTTTAAAATATTTTTCATCATCTTCAGTCCTCAATGATGATATAACTGAATATCTTTGGCCTGTAGTGAAAATATGTATGATTTCTGATGAATATCTTTGGCCCGTAGTGCAAAAAAGAACATGTGTTTAGATGAACATGACCAACTGATGAATATCTTTGGCCTGTAGTGCAAAGATGAATATTTGATTCCAGAGATATATTGATTGATGTTACAGGGATAAAAGATAGACGATGAACTTTTATATTCATATATAGAAGATAGTAAATTTCATTCTCTACTTAACTCTTCTAATGAATTATTATTTCCGCTGCGAATATTGATTTAAAACTTGTTGTCTATTGTATTCTATTAGATTTTTCCCTGTTGAAGACTAACAATAATTTGTTCTGTATTATCTTAGTCATAATGTTCTTTACTGGGCTAGTTAAGCTCACCCTTTTTCTTTTTGTTCCATTTTTCTTCTCAGGAGGCGAGAATGTAGCGAGTACTAGTCGGGGTATGGAATGATGGTTCTAGAAGTTATTTTAGTAATCCTCACCATTTTTGTAAAATAATTTATCAATAATTAAAATGATAACTTTTTTGAGTGTGAATATTACCTAGATGACAATATTTGTATTTAAACTCACAGTTTTTATGTTGTATTAATAAAGTTGTAGTTGTTTCTGTACCATGTATTTTGACGACTTAGAATGAGTGTTGTATACCTGTTTTGGGGGCGCCACAGTATACGTGAATAATAACTCCGACACCAAAAGATAGAAATTCCATAAGAAATTCTTCATACTTCGTGAATAGTACTCATGAATAGTAACTCGTGAATTGTAAGATTCCAACTTTTTATAAATAAAATTGAATTTTCTATATTCATTATTTTGAAGTAAAAAGGTGTTAATTGATATAATACTTTGGTTATGGGTGAAATGTGCAAATTTTACAAAATAAGCAAGTGGTTATAAAATAATCATTGTTGTCGGAGAATATTCGTTTGGTCGTGGAATATTCTTTTTGTCGGGAATATTCGTATAACGGCGCAGTCAATTGTGGGCCCCATAACGGAATAACGGTCAGATGAAGAAAACGACAAATTTGGGTTTTTATAAATAACAACATAATTTTTATCGTTAACACTGTTGGATTACTTGGTGGTTAAAATACAGTAATACGCGTGGTTGTACAGTAGCACACGGTATTACACAGTATTGTTGAATTATTGATTCTTATGTAAGAAGGCACTACTCAATAATTGATACAGTAGTTACTGTTTAATATTTTATCTTATTGATTCAATAATTGATACGTTGATATTTTATATTATTGTTGTTTCAATAATTGTCACTGCACAGTATTTTCCATCACCAAATCAATAATTCATATTATTTGAATAATATTATTAGATAGCATTATTGGCAATGTCTAGAAAGTTCTGTCAAGGAGAGGTTTGGTCATCTAATTGCGCGCCAGTAAGGAGAAATCCTTATCGGAAAGCCTCTTCTTTCCTGGGAACGGCCTGGTTGTCATAATTGTGATTCTGTAATATTATTTGTGAATAATTAATTATTGATTTATATGATAAGGAAATATTTATTTGATATGGATATAAATGATGAATTTATTTATTTTATGTGATTACAAGTGATGGATTTATTTATTTTATGTGGATATAAATGAAAGAATTTTAGCATGAAATAATTGTTGAAAGTTTGACATAATTTTTGTGGAATTACAATTATTTCTCCAATAGAATATTCATTCAAAATATTATTATAATATTTTATAATTGGTTAAATAATAATATTATTGTTATATATATATATATATATAATATATATATTTATGCATGTGATTAAAGGGGTGGGTAGGAGATTTTTGTTGCTGCAAAGTTTGATAAAAAATGGGTGGGCCTTAACCTTTGAAATGGTAAGGCATTAAATTGGCAGATTGTTATTAGGTGGCCCCTCATTTGGCAAAAAATTCTAGAGGCGTGCATTCATTTATTCAAGTTGGCAAAGTATGACCAATTAGGTGGCTTTTATTTGTCAAAAGTGCGTTATTCAATTCTTTATATTTTTGGCAGAATGTGGTTTTCTAAATTGATGAGCAGAATACTTTCGCCTGCAACAAATTTTTTTCATATTGATGGGCCCTCACCTAATGAAAATAATGAAATTAGGCAGAAGTTAGGCTGATGAGTTAGGCGCATCAGTTTATTTTTCCTCCGTGATTTTACTATAAATAGGGGGTAACCCCTCCTTCCTCAACCACACCTTGATAATCAGAAAAATTCTCTTATAGTATTGTGAGTATTTTCTTGAGTATAAAAATACTTTAAGCGTAGTTTTTCTGCAAGATTTTCTCAAAATAATATCCGATATTTCAGTCAAATCCAAGCTTCTACTAAGGTAAATTGTGACGCCTCCAAAATTAGGTATACATCACCCATCTTGAGTCGTCAGATACATGGTACAGAATTCAAATACAACTTACTAATACCACTGTCGTGTATAATACGACAAAATACAACTGTGAGTTTGAATACAATAATTGTCTACTAGAGATCATACAAACTCAAAAGGAGTCCTCAATACAATTATTGTCACACTATTTAACAGAATAATGAGGACTACTAATACTATTCTTTGGTCCATCACTCCGTTCCCCGACTCGTCCCAGCTATATTCTCATTTCCTGAAGAGAACAGTGAAAGAAAGGGTGAGCTCAACTAGCCCAGTAAGAAATATTATGACTAAGATAATGCAGAATAAATTATCATTAGCCTTCAACAGTGTTAAACTGATAAAATATAATAACATCAAGTTTAACAGCAGCGGATCAAGAAATCCATTAAAAGAGTCAAGTAGAGAATAGAATCTACTATCTTTTATGATTTAAAAAGTTTTTAATCACTTTTATCGCTGAGACTCAGCTTAATAAATAATCCATATCATCCCTGCACTACGGCCAAGGATACTCATTAGGGTCACGACCACAAATTCCATGCACTACGGGCCAAGGATATTTGTGTATTCATCAATGGTCATGATCATGCCAACAACTGTCCATCAATGCACTACGGCAAATGAGACTTTTACCACATCATTTGTAACATTACGGTCATGATTACACCGAATAATTCCTGGTCATAATCATACCAAGTCCATCCATGCTCTACAGGCCACAGATGACTTTCAAAAATATAAATAAGAGGATGATGACAATGATATAAGAATTCAATAAAACAAGTTCAAGAATTATTTTATCCAGGAATTTTTAACGTCCAAATTGTCAACACGATACTGTTTTGTGGTGTAAAATTCAAGAATGCTCAGAAGAATATTTCCATGAAAAGATACTGGATGAAGCGCAAATATCAAGAATATTACACTAATTTCATGGAGTATAGAAGTCAAAGTTTTATCCAACTGAGTATAATAAAGAATGGAATAACAAAAGAAATCACCATGCATGCGATAGAGACCGCACAAACAGGTTATTCCAGTAGAATAATAATAACGGAACCAGGTCAGGTGAAATTCACACAGACAGGATGTTCCAACAGAATAATAAAGATTTGAACCAGGTCCGGCGTAAAATACACAGACAGGATGTTCCAACGGAATAATAAAGAATGGAACCAGGTCCGGCGTAAAACACACAGACAGGATGTTCCAACGGAATAATAATAAAGACGGAACCAGGTCCGGTGTAAAACACACAGACAGGATGTTCCAACGGAATAATAATAAAGACGGAACCAGGTCCGGTGTAAAACACACAGACAGGATGTTCCAACAGAATAATAGAAGAATATCACCAAGTATAGGGTAGACCACGTATACAGGTTATTCCAACAGAATAATAAGAAATGGAATAACAATAGTTCTCTTCATGAATAAGAAAGAATAACACCCCTTACCGTAACAGAAACTGGATATAGGAAGAGAAAAGTTAAGTAGCAAAAAGCTTTTCTTCTATCTCTCTATAGTTTCTCTCTCTAGAGTTCAGTGAATTCGTAAGAAAATAATGAAGGAATGAGCTTCTATTTATAGGAAAATGGAATGCATAGTAACTAATCCATGAACGGTCCAGATTGATTTACTTTAATCTGACGGTCCATATTTAAAGAAAAATCTTTTAAATAAAATATAATATATTCTATTTATATAAAAAGATTTTTACTATGCAAACACTATGCAACACTATGCAAAACACTATGCAATACTATGCATAATAAAATATAATATATTCTATTTATAAAATAACTTTAATAAAGTATTCTGTTTTATATAAAAAGATGTTTCCGTTTTATTACGTTAATAATACGAATAAAACAAAACGTCATTATCGCTATAATAATTCATATTATTAATCGACAATAATTGAATCAAACTGAGCGACTTCTCACATAAATATCAATAATCAATACCGTGTGCTACTATGCAACAACGCGTATTACTGTGCTTTTACTACCCAGTAGTTCAACAGTATCAACGGTAAAACTTCCGCCGTTATTTTTAATAAAATATTTTTGTCGTTTTCTCAATCCGACAATAATTCTGTTGTGGGGTCCACCAATAATTTTGCTGTCGTACGAATATTCCCCGACAAAAAGAATATTCCCCGACCAAACGAATATTATATGACAACTTGCATACTTTGCAAAATTTATAAATATTACCCACAACTATAACATTATATTAAATTCATTCCATAATATTCAAAAATGATAATTATAGAAAATCCATTTTTATTTAAAAGTTGGGTTCTTACAATCTCCCCTTCTTAAGAAATTTCGCCCTCGAAATTAGGGTACGTACCTGGTATGTCGAAGAGGTAAGGATACCTTGATTTCATTTCAGATTCTAACTCCCAAGTCATTTCCTCAACATCGTGGTTTCTCCACAAAACTTTGACTTGAGGTATAACCTTGGTGCGTAAAATATGTTCCTTCTTATCCAAGATTTGAACAGGAACCTCTTCATACGTTAAATCTTCCGCTATTTCGTCCGGTTCTAACTCAATAATGTGGTTCGGGTCTTTCACATATTTACGTAGCATGGATATGTGAAAAACGTTATGAACACGAGACATACTTGGCGGTAAAGCGAGTCTATAGGCCACAGTTCCTACTCGATCGAGGATTAAAAATGGGCCGATGAATCGAGGATTGAGCTTTCCTCTCTTTCCAAATCTCGTAACTCCTTTCCATGGAGCAACACGTAACAACACATGATCTCCTATATCGAATTCCACGTCCTTTCGATGAAGATCAGCATAACTCTTTTGTCGATCTTGTGAGGTTTTTATACGTTTTCGGATCGTTTGAATCTTTTCCGTAGTCATACGTACCAAATCCGGTCCCAACAACGTTGCTTCACCCACCTCATCCCAACATACTGGAGAACGACACTTTCTTCCATACAACGCCTCGAACGGAGCCATGCCAATACTTGCTTGATAACTGTTGTTGTAGGAAAACTCCACCAATGGTAAGAACTTGTCCCAACTTCCCTTGAAATCAAGGACACAGAGTCTTAATAGATCTTCAAGAGTTTGAATAGTCCTTTCTGACTGTCCGTCCGTTTGAGGATGATATGCCGAGCTAAATCGTAAATCTGTGCCCATAGCTTTTTGCAAACTAACCCAAAATCACGAAGTGAATCTTGGGTCTCGATCAGAAACTATGGATACTGGCATACCATACAATCTTACAACCTCGTTTATGTACATACGAGCAAGACGTTCAAGTGTATAAGTTTCTCGTATCGGTAAGAAATGAGCAGACTTGGTCAATCTATCAACAATGACCCAAATCGCATCTATGCCTTGAGAAACTTTGGGAAGACCAGTAACGAAATCCATGGTAATGTGCTCCCACTTCCATTCTGGAATTTCAAGTGGTTGCAATGGTCCTTTTGGTATTTGATGCTCCGCCTTGACTCGTTGACACGTTAGACACCTTGAGATAAAAAGCGCTATCTCTCTCTTCATATTGCCCCACCAAAATGTATGTCGAAGATCATGATACATTTTGGTACTCCCAGGATGGATTGCAAACGGTGTGTTGTGCGCCTCCATCATGATTTTATACTTTAAATCAGGGTCGTTAGGAACACAAAGTCTGGAGTTGACTCGAAGTATTCCTTCTTCATCGATTCTTGCTTCCGGTATCGCACCTTCTTGTACTTTCTTCCTCATACGCATCAGCTCCGGATCTGTAACTTGAGCAGCTTTAATTTTATCAATTAAAGTCGGTTCTACCCGTATATTCGCCATCATAACGTGGGTCCTTGGAGTCTTTATCTCTATCTCCATCCTTTGCAAGTCATCCAAAATGGGCCTTTGCGTTGACAATATTGCACTCGTACCCGCATATGACCTTCTACTCAATGCGTCAGTTACCACGTTCGCTTTTCCAGGATGGTATTGGATGGTATGATCATAATCTTTCAATAGTTCAAGCCAACGTCGTTGTCGCATGTTGAGTTCCTTTTGAGTGAAGAAATATTTGAGGCTTTTATGATCCGTAAAGATCTCCACTTTCTCCCCATACAAGTAATGCCTCCAAATTTTAAGTGCGAAGACAACAGCTGCTAACTCTAGGTCATGAGTAGGATAATTTCTCTCATATTCTTTGAGTTGTCGTGAGGCATAGGCTATGAATTTCCCATGTTGCATGAGAACACATCCTAACCCTTTGCCCGAAGCATCACTGTAGATGACAAATCCCTCCGAACCAGATGGTATTGTCAGAACAGGTGCTGAAATGAGTCTCCTCTTGAGTTCTTGAAAACTCTTCTCACATTCCTCGCTCCAACCGAACTTTGTATCTTTCCGAGTCAGCTGAGTTAGTGGAGTAGCGATTCGAGAAAACCCTTCTACGAATCTCCGATAATAACCAGCTAAGCCGAGAAAGCTACGTACTTCGGTCACTGATTTAGGTTGCTCCCAGCTTTGAATAGCTTCAATCTTTGCTGGGTCAACAGATATTCCATGACTTGATACCACGTGCCCAAGGAATGCTAATTCCTCAAGCCAGAACTCGCATTTCTTCAACTTGGCATAAAGCTTGTATTCACGAAGCTTTTGGAGTATTAGCCTCAAGTGTTCCTCATGATCTTCACGGCTTTTGGAATAAATAAGGATGTCATCAATAAAGACGACCACAAAGTGATCCAAATATTCCTTGAATACTCGGTTCATCATATCCATGAAGGCAGCAGGAGCATTAGTCAATCCAAAGGACATGACTAGGAATTCATAATGCCCGTACCGAGTTCTGAAAGCCGTCTTTGGAATGTCATCGGTTCTAATCTTCAATTGGTGATATCCGGAACGAAGATCAATCTTTGAAAAGAATTTGGCTCCTTGCAACTGGTCAAACAGGTCATCAATACGTGGCAATGGATACCTATTTTTAATGGTGACATGATTTAACTCCCGATAATCAATACAAAGTCGCATACTCCCATCTTTCTTCTTCACGAATAGAACAGGAGCACCCCAAGGAGAAGTACTAGGACGAATAAAGCCAATGTCTAACAATTCCTGCAGTTGAGTCTTTAACTCCTGAAGTTCAATAGGAGCCATTCGATATGGGGCTTTGGAAATGGGTTTTGTACCGGGTTCAAAGTCGATACAAAATTCAATTTCACGCTCTGGGGGTAGGCCAGGAAGTTCTTCAGGGAATACGTCAGGGAATTCATTAACAATAGAAATATTATTCAAAACTGACGTATTTTTGTTTAGATCTGTGACATGAGCTAAGAAAGCTTGACATCCGTTTTTTAATAAACGAATAGCTTTATGGCTTGAGATGACAGTGATTGATTTTAATGGTTTGGTTGTTTGAATTCGCATAATAGGTCGATTAGGAATATGAAAGCTAACAACCTTACGAAAACAATCAATTTTTGCATGATGAGTAGTTAACCAATCAATCCCTAGAATTACATCAAATGCAAGTATTTTTAATGAAATAAGATCGACAGGTAATGCGTGGGTACCAACTTGAACCAAACAAGACTTATAAACCGTGGATGTAATGAAGTTTTCTCCTAACGGAGTTTCCACAGATAAGTCAAAGTCTAATTTCTCCGGAGTCAAATTTAATCGTTGAGCGCAAGTAGGAGAAATAAAAGAATGGGTAGAACCGGTATCAAATAAAGTGTAGACTTCGCTAGAGTTTATGATAAGCTTACCCGTGATGACCTCATGCGGGTTCCTTGCTTTCTGGGAGGTCACAACAAACGCTCTCCCTTGCACTACCGGCTTTGACTTTTCTGGGACAGCATTTGGTGCCTCCATCCTAGTTGAATTTGTCTTCGGTGAACGACAAAATCGGGCCAAATGGCCTTCTCTTCCACAATTATAACATGCTTTGGACGGCATCGCGCAATTTGGACTGATGTGTCCCTCCCCTCCGCATTTGAAGCATATGATAGGTGGTCTTTCTCCTTCCTTAACAATGGTTGCTGGTGCTGACGTCTTTCCATCATTGTTGAATCTCCTCTTCTTGAAATGTCCATTCTTATTGTTTTGGCCCTGATTACCACCGAAGTGGTTACCATTTCTGGCCTGATGATTTCCTCCACGCTTGTTGTCACCGCTTCGATGACTGCTCTCACTGGTATTATCATTTTGCCGGCTGCTCTCTTTTGATTGCGTTGACTCGTTATCGCGCTCTACCAACTGAGCCCTATTTACAACATCAGAATACAAACACAGTTTATGAGAAATAAGATGTTGACGTATCTCCGGCTTCAAACCTCTTAAAAATAATCGTGCCATTCTCTCTTCATTATCCACCAAATGGGACGCAAACCGGGATAACTCCGCAAATTTTGCCTCGTATTGCGACACGGTCATATTATTTTTCTCTAATTTGATAAACTCCACCTCCTTCATGTGACGGATACTTTCAGGAAAGTATTTGTCATTGAACAGCTCTTGGAACTTCTTCCAAGACATCTTCAGTACGGCAGGTTGAGTACGTTTTACCGATTCCCACCAGTAATCTGCCTCTCCGCGCAACATAAAGGCGGCAAAGGGAACCTTTTGCTCCTCGGAGCATCCCAAGACATCAAATATTTTGGTTATCTGCTTTATCCATGCTTCCGCAATAAGTGGTTTTGGCTCTCCCTTAAACTCCGGTGGTCCCAGCTCCTTGAACTGTTTAGCGGTGACCGCCCGAGAATTTTCAGTGTTTCCACCTACATTTTGAACAGGAGCCGCTCTCGCTTGCTGTTGCATGAATTGCATAAAGCCTCTAAACAATCCATCATTCATCATTTGGTCATGAGGATTGTCGCCTTCCTGATGCACATTCTCCTGATTATTGATATGTGGAGACTCAACGGTCTCTTGTGCTCCATTGTTATTCTCAACATTTTCGGAAGTCATTTTCAGATACTGCCACAAAACAAAGATTACTTGACATGTAACATAATATCTCTAAACTTTGACCAACTAATTTAAATACAAAATAAATTTAAGTAGGTCATACTAGCGAAGGAATTCCCCGTCTCTCCCCTCCTAGTTCTAGTCTCACATCTTAGCCAGGGATCATATCCCTAAGCTTTGATACCAACTGTGACGCCCCCAAAATTAGGTATACATCACCCATCTTGAGTCGTCAGATACATGGTACAGAATTCAAATACAACTTACTAATACCACTGTCGTGTATAATACGACAAAATACAACTGTGAGTTTGAATACAATAATTGTCTACTAGAGATCATACAAACTCAAAAGGAGTCCTCAATACAATTATTGTCACACTATTTAACAGAATAATGAGGACTACTAATACTATTCTTTGGTCCATCACTCCGTTCCCCGACTCGTCCCAGCTATATTCTCATTTCCTGAAGAGAACAGTGAAAGAAAGGGTGAGCTCAACTAGCCCGGTAAGAAATATTATGACTAAGATAATGCAGAATAAATTATCATTAGCCTTCAATAGTGTTAAACTGATAAAATATAATAACATCAAGTTTAACATCAGTGGATCAAGCAATCCATTAAAAGAGTCAAGTAGAGAATAGAATCTACTATCTTTTATGATTTAAAAAGTTTTTAATCACTTTTATCGCTAAGACTCAGCTTAATAAATAATCCACATCATCCCTGCACTACGGCCAAGGATACTCATTAGGGTCACGACCACAAATTCCATGCACTACGGGCCAAGGATATTTGTGTATTCATCAATGGTCATGATCATGCCAACAACTGTCCATCAATGCACTACGGCAAATGAGACTTTTACCACATCATTTGTAACATTACGGTCATGATTACACCGAATAATTCCTGGTCATAATCATACCAAGTCCATCCATGCTCTACAGGCCACAGATGACTTTCAAAAATATAAATAAGAGGATGATGACAATGATATAAGAATTCAATAAAACAAGTTCAAGAATTATTTTATCCAGGAATTTTTAACGTCCAAATTGTCAATACGATACTGTTTTGTGGTGTAAAATTCAAGAATGCTCAGAAGAATATTTCCATGAAAAGATACTGGATGAAGCGCAAATATCAAGAATATTCCACTAATTTCATGGAGTATAGAAGTCAAAGTTTTATCCAACTGAGTATAATAAAGAATGGAATAACAAAAGAAATCACCATGCATGCGATAGAGACCGCACAAACAGGTTATTCCAGTAGAATAATAATAACGGAACCAGGTCAGGTGAAATTCACACAGACAGGATGTTCCAACAGAATAATAAAGAATGGAACCAGGTCCGGCGTAAAACACACAGACAGGATGTTCCAACGGAATAATAAAGAATGGAACCAGGTCCGGCGTAAAACACACAGACAGGATGTTCCAACGGGATAATAATAAAGACGGAACCAGGTCCGGTGTAAAACACACAGACAGGATGTTCCAACGGAATAATAATAAAGACGGAACCAGGTCCGGTGTAAAACACACAGACAGGATGTTCCAACAGAATAATAGAAGAATATCACCAAGTATAGGGTAGACCACGTATACAGGTTATTCCAACAGAATAATAAGAAATGGAATAACAATAGTTCTCTTCATGAATAAGAAAGAATAACACCCCTTACCGTAACAGAAACTGGATATAGGAAGAGAAAAGTTAAGTAGCAAAAAGCTTTTCTTCTATCTCTCTATAGTTTCTCTCTCTAGAGTTCAGTGAATTCGTAAGAAAATAATGAAGGAATGAGCTTCTATTTATAGGAAAATGGAATGCATAGTAACTAATCCATGAACGGTCCAGATTGATTTACTTTAATCTGACGGTCCATATTTAAAGAAAAATCTTTTAAATAAAATATAATATATTCTATTTATATAAAAAGATTTTTACTATGCAAACACTATGCAACACTATGCAAAACACTATGCATAATAAAATATAATATATTCTATTTATAAAATAACTTTAATAAAGTATTCTGTTTTATATAAAAAGATGTTTCCGTTTTATTACGTTAATAATACGAATAAAACAAAACGTCATTATCGCTATAATAATTCATATTATTAATCGACAATAATTGAATCAAACTGAGCGACTTCTCACATAAATATCAATAATCAATACCGTGTGCTACTATGCAACAACGCGTATTACTGTACTTTTACTATCCAGTAGTTCAACAGTGTCAACGGTAAAACTTCCGCCGTTATTTTTAATAAAATATTTTTGTCGTTTTCTCAATCCGACAATAATTCTGTTGTGGGGTCCACCAATAATTTTGCTGTCGTACGAATATTCCCCGACAAAAAGAATATTCCCCGACCAAACGAATATTATATGACAACTTGCATACTTTGCAAAATTTATAAATATTACCCACAACTATAACATTATATTAAATTCATTCCATAATATTCAAAAATGATAATTATAGAAAATCCATTTTTATTTAAAAGTTGGGTTCTTACATAAATGATATTATTTTATTGCAATACTCGGGAGAAAAATATTATTTTCTTTCATACTCCATATTATGTAAACGATATTATTTCATCTCGTATTCCTAAATTTGAACTTACTATGGTAAGTATTGCTTCTATAATTTCTGAAATAATTAAAAAATTTGTTTCATCTAATATCATTTCATAGGAATATTGGTCTGAACTTTTTATCAAATTTGGAACTTGTCATTACTGGTACTGTTCATGGGTACTGTTCACGGGTACTGTTCATGGGTACTGTTCACAGGTGCTGTTCACAAAAAAAATATTTTTTTTCTTCCAAATTATTTGTTGTGACCCTTATTCCTAAAAGTTTAATCCATGTTTTGATTTTTCATCATCCTCAGTCGTAAATGGTGATATAAATGAATATCTTTGGCCTGTAGTACAAAGATGAATGATTAACTAATGAATATATTTGGCACGTAGTGCAAAGATGAACAGGTGTTGAAATGAACATGATCAACTGGTGATACAAATGAATATCTTTGGCCTGTAGTGCAAAGATGATTAAAGATGTATATTGATTGTTGTTACAGGGATAAAATATTGATGATGGACTTTTAAACCTTAGAAGACAGTAGAATTCTTTCTCTACGTGACTCTTCAAATGGATTGTTGTTCCGCTGCATTTATTGATCTAAAATTTGTTGTCTATTTTATCAGATTATTCCATATTGAAGACTAACGATAATTTTTTTGTATATTATCTTAGTCATAATATTCTTTACTGGGCTACTTGAGCTAACCCTTTCCTTTTTGTTCCATTTTCTTCTCAGGAGGTGAGAACATAGCAGGATCGAGTCGGGGTATGGAGTGATGGTTCTAGAAAGATGTTTTAGTAGTCCTCACTATTTTTATAAAATAGTGTTTGAATAATTGTAATGAGGACTTATTTGCGTGTGGATATTGTCTAGAAGACAATATTTGTATTTAAACTCACAGTATGTATTGTCGTATTTCACACGACGTTTGAAGTTGTAGTTTGCTTTATGTACCATGTATTTGGCGACTCAGAATGGGTGTTGTATACCTGTTTTGGGGGCGTCACACGAATAGTAATCCTGACATGAAAAAGTTCCAAATTTGATAAAAGTTCCAACCAATATTTCGGCATAATGATATTAAAGGAATAATTTCATTTTTAAAAAAATAATATCCCTTACCTCAAAAGGATAGTACTTCTGACTGAATATAGTGCTGAAAGAACTTGCACCGTATAGCAATACTCAAAGTACTAAAATACTTACAAAAATACGCTCAATATATCGAGAGAAAATAACATCCCTTACCTCAAAAGGATAGAACTACTGACTGAAATATTGGATATAGTGCTAAAAGAACTTGCACCGTATAGTAATACTCAAAGTACTAAAATACTAACAAAATACGCTCAATATATCGAGAGAGAAATAGAGAGAAAACTTCAGTTTCTGATTTGATTTTCAATTCTAACCTAAGTACCCTATTTATAGGAAAATGCTTAGAACACCAAAGCAGAAAATTTAATAAAATAATAATATATTTATATAATTTTCCTTAGACGACCTCTAGACATCTTAATTCAATACATTGATAACACATGTAAGCTCACTCAATTGAAAAAAACGTTTTTCTTAAAAAAATAACTAAAACTTCCAAAAATTAATTATTTCAGAACTTCGGAACTTCAATAATTCATAATAAATAGCTCCTTTATCAGAAAAATTCGAACCACATGTCCTTTCCATAGAAAATTTCATCCTCTACAACTTTGCAGAAAAAAGTTTTTCCAAATTCTAAACAGAAATTGACCGAAATTCTCAAACAGACGATTTTACAGGATATAATCAAATTTCGATCAATTATTGGGGTCCATCGACACACAAAACATGTGTTAATCAGTTAATGCCACAAAATACTCTTCCTCCTCATACTCATATATCCCACATTCATTGTAAAAAATATCATCATTAATATATTATTAAAATAATATATTTAAATGAATTATTTTATCAGAAAAAAGTAAAATATTAATTTTCAATAATTGTCACATTTAAAATTTTTCTCCATCTATATCCACATAAAATCAATATTTTTCTCATCATATAAATCAATAATTAATTATTCACAAATAATATTACAGAATCACAGTACTGGCAACCAGGCCGTTCCCAGAAAAGAGGGGGCTTTCCAATAAGAATTTCTCCTTACTGGCGCGCAATTAGGTGACCAAACCTCTCCTTAGACAGAACTTTTTAGACATTGCCAACAATGTTTTCTAATAATATTATTCAGATAATATGAATTATTGCTTCGATAATGGAAAATATTGTGTAGGGACAATTATTGAAACACAGTAATATAAAATGTGACACCCCCCAAAATAGGTATACATCACCCATCTTGGGTCACCAGATACATGGTACAGAATTCAAATACAACTTAGTAATACAACTGTCGTGTATAATACGACAAAACATAAACTGTGGGTTTAAATACAAATATTGTCTACTAAAGATTATACAAACTCAAAAGGAGTCCTCATTACAATTATTATCACACTATTTCACAGAATAATGAGGACTACTAATGCACCATCTAGGACCATCACTCTGTTCCCCGACTAGTCTCAGCTACGTTCTCATTTCCTGAAGAGAACAGTGAAAGAAAGGGTGAGCTCAACTAGCCCAGTAAAAAATATTATGACTAAGATAATGCAGAATAAATTATCATTAGCCTTAAACAGTGTTAAACTAATACAATATAACAAACATCAAGTTTAACTGCAGCGGAACAAGCAATCCATTAAAAGAGTCAAGTAGAGAATAAAATCTACTATCTTTTATGATTTAAAATATTTTTCATCACTTTTATCGCTGTGACTCAGCTTAATAAATAATCTACATCATCGAATCACCCCTACACTACGGCCAATGATATACTTTAGTATCACGACCACAATTATCCATGCACTACGAGCCAAGAATATTTATGTATTCATTAATGGTCATAATTATGTCAACAACTGTCCATCAATGCACTACGGGCCAATGAGGACTTTTACCACATCATTTGTAATATTACTGTCATGATTACACCAAATAATCCCTGGTCAGAATCATACCAAGTCCATCTATGCACTACAAGCCACAGATGACTTTCAAAAAAATATAAACATGAAGATGATGACAATGATATAAGAGTTCAATAAACCAAGTTCAAGAATTAATTTATACAGGAACTAATAATGTCCAAATTGTCAACATGATACTGCTTTGTAGAGTAAAATTCAAGAATGCTCCGAAGAATATTTCCATGAAAAGATACTGGATGAAGCACAAATATCAAGGATATTCCACTAATTTCATGGAGTATAGAAGTCAAAACTTTAACCAACTGAGTATAACAAAGAATGGAATAACAAAAGAAATCATCATGCATGCGATAGACCGCACAGGCAGGTTATTCCAACAGAATAATAAATAATGGAATTAGGTCCGGCGTAAAACGTACAGACAGGATATTCCAACAGAATAATAAAGACGGAATCAGGTCCGGCGTAAAACGCACAGAAAGGATATTCCAACAGAATAATAAAGACGGAACCAGGTCCGGCGTAGAACGCACAGACAAGATGTTCCAATAGAATGATAAATAATAGAACCAGGTCCGGCGTAAACGCACAGACAGGATGTTCCAACAGAATGATAAAGAATGGAATAACAGAAGAATTTCACCAAGTATAGGGTAGCCCGCGTATACAAGTTATTCTAATAGAATAATAAAGAGTGGAATAACAGAAGTTCTCTTCATGGATAAGAAAGAAATAATACTCTCTACCTTGGAAAAACTGGATACTGGAATAGTGAGGCAGCAGACTTCTCTTCTTCTTTCTCTCTATAATTTCTCTCTATAATAATCGCTCTAAGGCTTTTGTGAATTGGTGAGAAATGAAGGAAGAATGAGCTTCTCTTTATAAAAAAAATATAGTTTCGATAATTGCACGTTTTGGGGCTCGAAAAATTATAGTACAATACCTCTAACTTTTCTTTCATTTTTAATTTAGTCCTGCAAGTATTATCAAACTTGCACCACCTCCCCTAATAGTAAATAATGTGGATCAATAGTTCAATCATGTGAATCAATAGTATAATCATGTAAAAATACAAATTACAGTATAGTACCTCCATCTATACCTCCATTTTTAACTTAGTCATGCAAATATTATCAATTTTGCATTATCTCCCCTAATAGCATAAGAATGTGATTCAATAGTAAATACATGTGAACAAATAGTTATATAAGCATGTGAATTAGTAGCAATTAATTACTCATTTATCCGATAAATATCCGATTGGTCAAAATAACCTCTAGACATCAATTTTTATCGAAATAAATGTCAATTTTCACTAACACAAATAATTCCAACATAATGAAACTATTTTTTATCAAAAATATAAATTTTAAAATTTCAAAGTTTGACTTTTCCCAAAAAAGTCAACTATTGACTTTTTGACCAAATAGTAAAAACTGATAAATTTTGTGTTTATAGTCTATTTTTACTAATTTCATCGTTCCGGACTCAAATATCACGTTCGCATCTCCAAATTTAACTCCGAACACAACTTTAATATTAATAACATTCATCATTAATATTATAACTCATAATATTTATCAACCAGGTCGTTCTCAGGAAAGAGGGGGCTTTTCAATAAGGATTTCTCCCTATTGACGCGCAATTAGATGACCAAATCTCTCCTTGACAGAAATTCTAGACATTGTAAATATTGCAATTTAATAATATGAATAACTTTGTCATCTCAATTATTGACTTAATAATATATCATATAATGCAGATGATATTGTGACAATAATTGAATCAATAATATGAGAGATATGATGCAACAATTACTATAGCAATAATTAAGTATAACTGAGTGACTTCTCACGTAAGTATCAATAATCAATACCGTGTGCTACTATGCAACCACGCGTATTACTGTACTTTTGCTACCGAGTAGTTCAACAGTATTAACGGTAAAACTTCCGCCGTTATTTTCAATAAAATACTTTTGTCGTTTTCTCAATTCGACAATAATTCTGTTGTGGGATCCACCAATGATTATGCCGTCGTACAGATATTCCCCGATAAAAAAGAATATTCTCCGACCAATCGAATATTATATAACAACTTGCATACTTTGTAAAATTTATAAATACTACCCACAACTATAATATTATCTCAAATTCACACCATAATATTAAAAAAAATATTTCGAAAAAATTAAATCTTTATTCGTAAAATTTGGGATTTTACATAAAATATCAACGCAGCAATTATTGAATCAATAAAATAAAATACTGAACAGTAACTACTGTAACAATTATTGAGTAGTGTCTTCTTACGTAAGAATCAATAATTGGTGCAATACCATGTGCTACTGTGCAACAACGCGTATTACTGTGTTTTAACCACCAGGTATTCCAACAGTGTTAACGGTAACAACTACGTTGTTATTTATAAATAACTTATACTTGTCATTTTCTTCATCCAATCGCTTTCCGTTATGGGGCCCACACAAGGCTGCGTCGTCGTACGAATATTCTCCGACAGTAAGAATATTCCACGACCAAGCGAATATTCTCCGATAAAAATGAATATTTTATAACCACTTGCTTATTTGAAATATTTGCGCATTTTATCCATAACTAACCACATTAATCAAATCAACCCTTACTATTTCAAAATAATAAATAGAGGAATTAAATTTTATTTATTAATAATTTGGGGTCTTACATATGGTCTCCATTATTTTATATAGCGTATGTTTTAGTTTTAAAGCATCATTTCTTTATTATAAACTAAAACTATTTTACGTGTCTCACTGTTCTATGATTTCATGGTGAATTTGACATGTTTAGCAGAAGGAATTTTGGTTCTATGCTTGATATAAATCCCATTGTCGACTTTGTCACTAAGTTAATTGCTCGATAAAAATTCTATGTTAAATTTTATTGAAGACTTAGATTTTTTGTTGTTTCAATTGGTTTTGGAACTGAAATCGCACCAATTATAACCGCACCAATCACAAGCGGTTTCGTATGCGATTTTGAATTTTTTAAACCGCACTTAAACGATTTCGGGTGCGGTTTAGACTTCAAACCGCATCATGCTCACAGCTCACCACTAAAAAATAGTAACTGTGGTGCTAAAAGCCAAGAGAATCCATATATATCTGCAATTCCCAAAAATAGAAGCGGTTAGTATGAAGTTTAATTTGGGAGAAGTTGGTCAATTGACCAATAGAATACTAACACACATGCGAGATTATATGTGTGTTAGTATTCTATTGGTCAATTGACCAACTTACCAAAAAAAATAACTTCATGTTAATCGAATCCCCAAAAAAACATAACATAATAATCTGTGTCAGTGATGGTCTATTTAATTATTCACATGTGTCCCCTTAGCTTAAGCCCTTAATAACTCAAAATACCAATTAAATTAAGGGTTAACACTTAGCAACAACATATTCAAGGGGTACATTTGTCCTTTTAGGAGTTATTAACATACTTTTTTGTTTCAGGAAATGGGAGATAAGCAAGATATACAAAACTCACACATTGCCCCAATCACACTAGATCTGTAAGAACTTTTATGTTCTCAAAATGGTGTCAAATGTGTTATTTGTTTAACTCTTAATGCCTCTTAATATACTCACATCTAATTTAATAAGGGAGTAAAGTTGTTTGTCGATAATAAAAATATATAAATTTAAATCATTAAGAGATATCTCTTAATAAAAAAATTAAATCTATAAAGTCTTTATAAATATTGTATTCTCTCTGTTCCAAATTTTAAGATTATTATCGAATTTTGAAAAGTCAATTTGAGATAGTTTTAAATTTTAAGTTTATATTTTTAAATTTAAAAGTCATTCAAATGTTTTATATTTTTTAGTTATCAAATAACTTTTTAAATTTAGATACTATTTCACCCAAATAATCTAATTTACTAAAATATATTAACCATTCAAATCTTAATTACTTAATTTTATAAAAAAACACCACCAATGATATCGAATTATTAACAATTATCAATTGCAAGTAAAAATTAATTTAAAAATTTAACTAATTAAACGATCCACGTACCATTAGACGAACGAACGAAATTTCTATGCAGATATGAAAATTGGACATAAAAATTAAATTCGAATATATTTAAATTTCATCTATTTATATTTTTACTTCAATTAAAAATTAAAATATAAATAAATAAAATTTAAATACACTGGGATCCAATTTTTACGTGCACGTAGACTTTTTTGTAGACAAACTGATTGACTCAAGAAATTACTGGCCCAAAAAGTAAAGTTAGAGAGAAAGGAAGAGATGGCACGGAGACATAGGAGAACCAAACAAAAACATAAGAGCATGGTAGCTTATGATTTACTAGTTTCTAATCATTATATTAGCTTATAATTTAGTAGGCAATTGGTTTGGCCAATATGATGAATTATTATGTTATTTTAATAATATTTTCTATTTAATTTGATCGGTTATGTTCTTGATTGGATATTATGCTGCATTAAGTATTTTTACTTACATTTAAATGGAAAAATAATATTTTCATAATTTTTTTTAATAATTTCACAAAACTATCCATTGAGATCCACATTTATATGTGAGTAAGATTTTAATTGATAAATTTTTTTGACTAAGTTAAATAATGTTTATAATATGAGAAAATAATATTACTAGTACATTACTGTTATTAAACTAAGGGAAAAAAAGATGGTTTTTTTTTTCTTTATTAGTGGGCATGCTCAGAAACGTGGCATCTCAGTCCTCTTCCTCATGTGAGAGAGAAGGATTAAGACTTGACTACAGTGACCTAGGTTAACAATTTCTCTCTCTTTGACTCCTATTTTCTCTCTCTAGAAACTTTCTTTTTGGTTTTTACTAAGATTTTCTGTTTGTTGGTTTTGTGTTGTGGGTACTGACTTTTGTCTGTTTCTTATCTTTTTGCCCATCTGCTTTTGTTCATTATTTGAGAATTCTCACTGCTTTTTTGGGTCTCAATAGCTGACCGCACTTTACTTACTATGGGTTTTGGGTATCTAATTTTTGTAGAATACATGAGTGTAAAATGAGCATTTTCAGGTGAGACTTTGAGCTCAACAGAATCAATGAAAGATGTACGATTAGTTCTACTTGCAATGTATTGGGGTTTTCTTTGTAGTCACTTCTCTGAGATCCATTGTGGGGTATGGCCATTTTCTCATGTTCTACTTTTTTTTTCTCATCTTCAAATGCAAGTGTGTATAAAGATGTATTTTTTTCTTTAATGATGTTACTGATTTTATTTCTTTATTATCTGTTGCCCCCACTTGAGGTTTCAAATGTTCATAAATGGTGCTACTTTTTCTTTGTAATATTTGAGTTTGGTTGGATCAAGATTAGTGTGTGGAGGTTTTTCTGATCTGGAGCATTGGAATTAGTAGTGGGGTCTGTTTGCATTTTTTCTATTAGTGGTTGCTCTCTGAGTATAAGATCCTTGAACTGTTGGTTACATTATTTCCCCAAATTTTGTAATCTGATAAAGCTTTCTTTTCTGTAATTTTGGCAAATGGGTATGACTCTTTATTAGTGAAGATTTAGATTTGCAACTGAATCCTGTTGCCATTACTGTTTGATGCATTATTCTTGAAGATCTTGTTTAACCTGCATTTGGGAATTGTTCTGTTTGTTCTTCTCCCAACTACTTTTATCAGACAAATGTTTCAAAATAGATAGAAGCTGAGTGATAAACTAGACATTCCATGAACAATTTATCAGCAATTACATAATACCTTAATTGTGTGAGTGCTTTGCTTTGTTTGGTTTGTTTTGGTAACAATTAATGTGATGTTTCTACTTTATTTCCAATTTTGCAAGACTCTCAAAAATTTGTCAGTAAATGCTTTAATCTTGTTTATTAAGATTGTACTGTTGTGATTGATTGTGAATCTTGCTCATGGTGATTATTTAAGTATTGATTCTACTTATCAGTTCTTTCAAATTAGATGAGAAGTTCAATTTTAATGTATTATATAGTTAACATTTGCTTTGTATTTTCCTTTTTTTCTACAGATTGCAGATCCATAAATGGGACTGGGAATGGACCTGGATTTTGACAAATATTGTGTAGTCGATGGAAGTCCTAATACTGTTCTTCCATCTTCCCGCCATTGTTCCAAAGTTGAAAGCAGAAAGGCCAAAGGAAAACCCAAATGTGGAAATGATCTGTTGAGCCAAAAGAAGGGCTTCAATGATATTAGTTTTCATCGTTATCGTAGTGCATCCTGTAATAGCGCTCCATCTAGGACAATTCCACGCGAAGGACATGAAGTGCTAAAGAGGGGTTCAGTATATCAAAGCTCTCAAGAAGTAAGGAATATGAAGAAAGTGGGAGATGTTGTGGGAATTGTTGATTCATTGTGCAGTTCAGACGAGGATAGCTCACAACTTGAACAGAATAGATCCTCACTGATGTCACTAAACACGGAATCAAGTACATCTGTTAGCAAGCCTCACAGCTCTCACGAGTTCTTGGATCTCAACTTCCAGCCTATTTCAGAAAGAGGGGTCTCATCAGATAGCTTCGTACAGATTTCCCCGGGTTTAGATTGCAGAGAAAATCACTCAGCTGAAAATGTAAAGAGACAGTCGCTTGAGAATTCCAAGGGCAGATGTGTTCCAGCTGTCGGTCCTCTAAGAGACGATAATAGACTTCGAGAAAGAAATCCTGCTTTCACTTTGCACAAATCACTATCTGCTAAACTAGCTCTTCCCCATTCACCTTCTCACTTAAAAAATGATTGCTCCAATCCAAACAGTCCAAAATCCCGCTTCAGCCCCATCCGAAAGATGTTTGATCCATTTGCTAAGTCCAAGTTGCAGAGAATTTCCTCGAGCTCTGCTACTGTATCTGTTGAGGTGGCTCCAGTTGAGAAAGTTAGCATCAGCAGGAACAAGACATTGCGAAAATCTCTGCTGCATGATTTCTCAAACATGATAGGGGATACTCAATGTGATTCTCAATTTGTCAAGAAAGAGTACAATAAGCCTCCCAGGCCTTGTTCGCCAGCTCACCTGCGCGGTCTTCTAAAACTGGAAATTAAACACGGGGTGCCCTTTTATGAGTTCACGGTAAAGAACCCAGAAGATAGTTTTGTGGCCAAGGCATGGAAAGCCGGAAATACTTTAAATTGGATGTATACCTTTCACACTTCTCACAACAAAAGGAAGAATCATACTAGTGGATCGGGATTGAAAGATAGCAACAAAGTATCGACTATGGTGGGACAGATGCAAGTTTCCTGTTTTCTGTGTGCAGAACTTAAAGATGCTAGAGCTTTTGATAACTCTATAATGACAGAATTTGTGTTATATGATATTGCACAGGCAAAAAAAAAATTCACTGCTCAAAATAATTCTCTCTCTTTACCTGAGGTTGATAAACCTCCCAAGGATTATAATGAAATTTCAACTGAGGAAACATGCAAGTTGGATGAGACTTCTGATCAGACAAAGATCAAACTTCAACCGAAACATGTTTCTGAGAGTGGTCATAGTCCGTGGGCACCAACAGATTTGCATCCGAACCTTGAAATTGCAGCCATTATTATACAAGTTCCATTTGAGAAGAGAGAAAGCTTGAAGGGAAAAAGAGGGGACCAGAAGAGTGATCAACCACTTTCTGACTTGCATTATCTTCCTGGGAATGAGAAGAGAACAAATTGCTTAATCCCGGCAAAGGTGAATGTTGTGACCTCTTCTGGAAATCATAGCTTGCCAACTACCGAAAGTCCTGGCCCTTCACGACTGTTAGATAGATGGAAGTTAGGGGGAGGCTGTGACTGTGGTGGCTGGGATATGAGGTGCCCCCTTGTCGTTTTTGGCAATTCCGACATCCAATGTGCTGAAGACCATCCCCTCGTGAGTAACCAGCGGCCTTGGAAACTTTATGTACAGGTAAGCTTCTCAACTGGTAATGATATGCTCTATAACTATAGGGTGGCTTATAAGTGCTCTCGTATTAAGCATTCTAGGTTAGTTATGAAATAATTTAAGCATTCTAGGTGATAGATCAATAAATAAATAGAAGATCAAAAGATCAGTTCCTTATACTCAGGATTCCGATCCTTCCTTGGACTCCTTGAAGATACAAAGGGAGAAAGGACTGTAAACCTCTTAGGAAGGCCCATGAAAATGGTTTACTCAAATTCGTTTGTGTATTACTTGTCATAAACGAATAGACATGTATAATTGGTATTTATCTATAACATGGAATGCAGATTTCTATTGAAAAAGCAATAATGCAATTTAGTCTGTGCATGTTACGTACAGTTAATGCAATAATTAGATTAGAAAACCAAGTCATGTGAAATATTGGTGATTCTGTTTTTGTTATACCCTACTATTATTCATAGGCAATTCCAAAAAAGAAAATCTATCCCAATTTGATTAAAATTCATGCGATACTGCAATAAACAAATAAGTTGACCTTCTCAGATGCCGTGGACACAACAATTTGACTCCTAATATGCAAGTTTTTTGGAAAATTATTATCACAGATGCTCGAGTCTTGACCATCAGAACAACCCTCATTGTGAGCAATCACTATATCTTTATTATTGATAGGGATTACAACTTTGTTAAAAGAAAGTTAACGAGTTCCTCAGAATGTTTGCTTAATAGTGATTGCAGTGATCACAAAACCCCAAAGCCACTTTCATCCCTTTTGATTTTAAGACAACTGTGTCCCACACCCACGATTTTGTTCACTCCCCCTTCCTATTGATTGGTGGTGGAGGTAATGGTCACTTGGATAGGATCAGTTATGAGTAGTCACTAAGTGTCACTTCTTACTTGAAGTTCGTCGATAATGCATCTTATTAACGCTTATTCATCATAGTTTTGTTGGTCTCTCGCGTATTTTCTTTTTATTCATGGATTGAACCTCGTATTGTTTTTTGATCATAATTATGAACAGGGAGGGAAAGAAAAAGCACCAGCATTGACAATGACAGTAACCGATGAGGGAGAATATGAAGTTGATTTTCATGCACAGTTAACCAGTTTACAGGCCTTTTCCATTTGTGTCGCTATCTTGCATTGTACAGAAGAGGCCATTGCAGTTGGGCAGGAGACAGACAAGCAATTGCTGCAATGTGATTCCCTAAGGGTGTTCATCGATGAGGATGTTAAATATTTAATTGAATCGGTCACAGAGGAGGAAAAAAGGAAAGCGGATAAGAAGATAGAGGCCCCGCAGTCTTTTGTACTCAACCCACCCTTTTCTCCTATTGCCCGAGTATAGACTCAACAGATGTGCTTAGCAATGCAGAGATGAAGTCTTCTGAGAAATTCAGATTTTGGGTTTAGAGCGGCAGGATAGCGGTTCCTGCCATCTATACTGCATGTTGCTTTGGGAAGAGTCAAAAATTTGAAAGTCTTATACGGCAGAGATCCGATAGTGGAGCTTGCTAGATCATACATGGGTACCAGAGAAATCTAGATATGGTTGCAGGTTTGGGCAGAGATTTGCCATCTCTTCTGCTGAGGGGTTAATATATGCTGCTTGTGGCAAAATGTTCTTGCGGTATACACAATTTGCCTTCTAGTTTTATAGCCAGAAATAAAATAAAAGTAAACACCATACTGTGCATATAGTAGTTAGTACTGAAAGAAATGTAGTCATTCAAATTGTTGGGAGGTAGTGGTTATTTTAGTTTAAATATTTTTGAAATTCATTACCAAATAAAGTATTCTGGAAAGGTGAAGCCTGAAAACTCCTACTAGGACTTGTATATAGTGTGTGGGTGTATATATTTATGTGTATATATAGTGTGTGGGTGTATATATGTATCATGTATGTGTATATATAGTGTGTGGGTGTTTATATGTACGTGTATCCTGTTAGTATGATTTATGAAGTTTATTTTTGGGTAAGTTGGTCAATTGGTAAATAGAATGCTGACACACAGAGTCTCGCCTGTGTGTCATCATTTTATTGGTCAATTGACCAACTTACTTAAAAATGAACTTCATGTTAATAATCACTTCCGTACGTGTGAGCGTGCACGTGTGTGGGAATGAGATCTAGTTGCCATAAAGTTAACTTCATGGGAAGTTGATCAATTAACCAATACAGTGTTGACACATAGACATAGAGATAACTTATCGACATGTGTGTTGACACTGTATTGATCAATAGAACAAAATTAATTTCATACACTCACGTGGAAATGGTATATAGTTTCGGTTAGTTAACATGCCAACATATCGAGAATTAAGTTTTATATATTTGGTTACCATTTAATTGTGGTCGGATCCAGAAATTTAAAACTTTGGAGCAAATCGTAATTTTAAAAAAAATTAGTTATTTGAATAAAAAATAATAACTAGAAAATTAAAGCAATAATATTCAAAATAACATGATTATACACAAACATATCTATGCCTAAACCAGTACAAATAATTAAATATCTTCAATTAACAAGTAAATTAAAAAATATCTATAATATAAAACAGAGCAGAGAGAGAAAATAGACAAATGTCACATCAAGTTTACGTCAGCTTCTCTCTCTCATTACAGTTTATTCAAATTTCAAACCCTCTATCTATTCTACCACACACACAGAGCTCTCTCATTCCCCCTACATACAAATATGTGTTCTCATTATGTTTAGATTTATAATTGTTTAATTTTGACTCACATATTTCGATAATTTTTAAATTTCAAATATTTTCAGGTATATATTGAAGGATACATGGTGTAAGCTGTAAAGTAAAGAGTCTTATACTCAACATGTTGTTTCTCTATTTTCTGCATGTATGTATTCTTTGTGTTTCGTCTTTTGTAAAGTTAGCTAATTATACATGGTTATGATGATTTTGGGTATGGAATGATGGTTTTTATGGTGGTTTGGATATGTATGGATGATTCTAGTTTTGTAAACATGTTTAGATTTTTTTGGATACCTATTTTTAAAGGAAACTCTGTCGAAATTTCTTGAAATTAGTAGCGACTAGCTTGATGTTTTGGTGGTTGGATGTGTTGATGATTGAGTATGTATTAATTTCTTCATATATGTATTTTTTGTGTTCCGTATTTTGTAAATTTAACTAATTATACATGGTTATGATTATTTTGGGTATGGAATGATGATTTTTTTGGTGGTTTGGATATGTGTGGATGATTGTAAGTTTTATAGACATGTTTATACTTGTCTGAATATCTATTTTTAAAGGAAATTCTGTCGAATTTTTTGAAATTAGTAGCGACTAGCTTGATGTTTTGGTGGTTAGATATGTGTTGATGATTGTGTGTTCCGTATTTTGTAAAGTTAACTAATTATACATGGTTATGATGATTTTGGGTATGAAATGATAATTTTTTTTGTGGTTTGGATATGTAATGATGATTGTAAGTTTTGTAGACATGTTTAGAATTTTCTGGATATTTATTTTTAAAAGAAATTTTGCCGAAATTTCTTGAAATTAGTACCGACTAGCTCGATGTTTTGGTGGTTGGATATGTATTGATGATTGAGTATGTATTAATTGTTGTGGTGATATGTGTCTTTAGATAATGTAATATTTTTCAAATTTTAATTTAATTTTTAGTTACACCGTGCCTTCAGGCACGGGTTATAGCTAGTGAATTAACAACTCAAGCAACGTGTTGCTTTTGAAATATGAATTCTTACAAAAAAAATTACCAGATACCAAAGCCGAAGAATGCACATTACAGTGATATAATAATATAGGTACAAATAATAATTAGTTGATATATATTTATATATGTATATTAATATAAGCAAATAAGCATTCAATAGTTCTAAAACAGACAATGCGTACATGTATTAAATACTCCATTAATTCTAGAATTAGATATATAAATTTTTTTAATTAACTTATAAAATTTTAAAATTTAAAATCAATACAAATTTAATTAAATTGAGTACAAACAACAAGAACTATTATAAAATATCTAAAAAGCAATAATAATATTAATTGCCATATTTGTTTTTTCCAAAACTTAAACAAATTTATGTTGATTTTAAATTTCAAATTTCAATTAAAAAGACAATAAATACATGACGATATCAAAATTGTTATGTAAAGATGATTGACCAACGAAATACTTGGGGAGTATATGTGTATTTATGGGCTATTTATGTAATTATGTAAATAAGCACACCTAAAAGGGGGGTGATGTTTAAGCTAAAAGTGATAAACGATAAAATCTTTTTGAAAATCAGTCAATTGCGCCTGTCTGCTTTAGTGTCTGCTTTAGCTTACGTTATTCGTTCATTATTATCAGACAGCTAGACCTATCTGCTTTAGTGCTGAATTAGTATATCTTCAAACGAATAAAGCAAAATATCCAGAAATTAAACAAATAGAAAAGAGAAGTGCAAAATAGTAAAGACACCAAGATTTTTACGTTGTTCAGTCTCTATCCTCTATCTAGTGGCCTAATCCACGTCCAATCCCAATTGGGATTGATGACTCTTTTTATTACGATTTAAACTTCAATTAAATACAAAAATAACTCATTGTTACAAAGAAGCTTCAATTCTAATGTTGGACACCAATTCCTCCTTTGCACCTCTGCAACTTGTACATCTGTGCACATGTTCTCCCCTAAGGGTGTAAACGAGTCGAACCGGAGCAAACAGAGAGCTACTCGAATTCGACTCAAAATGATAAATCCGTACTAGAATTCGGCTCAAATTCGAATTATATTTGAAAAATCTTACTCAGATTCGACTCGACTCGAATATTTATTACTCGAATTCGATCCGACTCGACTCGAATATTTATTCAAACTACTCGCGATGTTCAAATTCAAGCTCGAATTCGAGTCTCCACATAATAACTAGTTTTATAATAAATTTGTTATTTTACTTAAAAATGAAAAAATATACTCCCCCCGTCCCAGGATAAAAGTCATGGTGGACTTTTCACGCATATTAAGAAGATGAATAAAATGACAAAATTGCCCATAATAATGTCATTAAATATGGAGAGAGAATTAGAATAAGAAAAGTATGAGATATTTAATGCTACGAGCATAATAGGAAAAAATGTGTAAAAGTTTGGTTATTAAAAGAAAGTGAACATTTAACATGGGACAACCCAAAATAGTAATAAGAACTTTTATCCTGGGACAGAGGGAGTATTTATTATTACACTTTACAGATATAAAATCACAATTAAAATTAAAAACAAAACAAAATAATAACTAATTATCCTATTTTGATTTAACTTTGTATGTATTATAAGAGAATGTATCGAACATCTAATCGAATATGTATTAATCGAGTATGTGTCGAATCACAATCAAAAATTCGAGTAGTTTGAATCTTAAACGAGTCGAGTATAACCTTGCTCAGATTCTACTCATATTTTTATTCAAGCTATTATTAATGCTCATATTTGGATCATATTATTAACGAATCCGAGTCTCGCTTGCATTTTTTCAAGTCGAGCCCGAACTGTGTTGGCTCATTTACAATCTTATTCTCACCTCTAAGACCTTTGAAACTTACTTTGAACAGACCCACTAAACTGTAGAAAACCCAAGCTAATAGTTGCTCGATTTTCATATTACAATGATGGTGATTACAATGGAATATCAATTTTCTAACCTAAGAATAACAAGACGCTGATTGCTAGAAAGATTTTTAGAAAGCTATAAGAATTAAGAAGAATGAATCGCTGCTTTCCAATAGTTGGGTGACTTCTTAACCGAGCAGAATGAAGCTTTATATAGGATGAAAACCAACGGCTATGAGCAAATTGTTAGCATGAAATCCTCAATATATGATTTGAAAAATAACAAGTTGTTAGCATGAAATCCTCAATAACAGCTATAAAGATTCCCAAAATATAAGCAGGGGCGGTTCTACCCTAGGGGCAGGGGGCACCTGCCCGCACTGAATTTTCAGTCCATGGGTTTGTGTCCTTCTTGGCTTTCCCCATAGTACACACCCCCATCACCACCGCCCTCTTTTTGTACAAGTGACTTTTTAAAGTAATGATAATTTTGTACTACTTCCCTTATTTTTCTCTCCATGTGTAATATTAGGCTCAAAAAATAAGTACTCTCTTTTACTTTCTTTTCTTTTTTAACTAATATCCTATAAAGCTTTTAGTTGTAGAAAAAATGAGAAGAAATTTCTTGATTCGAAATACATTCTTCTATATATATATATATATATATATATATATATATTTCTAAATAAAACTCAAAAACACTACTTTTCTTAAAAATATTATCTTCTATTACAAAACTGACATTATCTTTTTTTTGTTTTCATTCGCTTCCTTTTCTTTTATCACCAAATTAAAACTCAAAGACAAAGACAAGATGTTAAAATTCCAAGACTATTTACTTAATTTTCTTTATCTCGTGTGGCCTTTTCCAACTCTTTTGGATTTGTCACATTTATACTATATTGGATTTTTAATAAAAAAAATTTGTTGATTAAAAAAATCATTCTAATATTTTCCTTATAAGAAAATTATGAATATATATATATATATATATATATATATATATATATATATATATTAAACTTAACAACTTAAATGTTGAGAAATTATATTGGATTTAGAAAAGTATATATATAGTTATAATTTTTGTTCTTTAACAATAAAAATTTCAAATTTGATCCCACTAAACTTTGTGGCTGGATCCGCCCCTGAATATCAGGAGTCATAAATATTAATCTATACCCAAACTTGATTAAAGGAGATTGATAGGATTTGTTAAAGACCTGTTAATACCCGTTTCCTTAATAGATGGACATTTTCTGATATATCTACAAGAGTGATGTACTAATATTAGCTTCAAGTTCCTTGTCTTGTTTTAGCTGAGAAGGAGAAGAATATATAATCATAGGAACAACAACTATAAAAAGAGCTGTTAGTATAAAGATTAAGTCCAATTGGAATATCACATATTTCTAGCAGCTTGTTATACCCAACAGAAATAAGAGATTCAAAACAAATGGAATATCAGCTAACTGATACTAACATATATATATATATATATATATATATATATATATATATATATATATATATATATATATATATATATATATATATATATAGAACCTTAAACACAATTGATAAATCTTATAATTTTAGCAACTATATTTGACCAACAGATATATATTCACCAAATCAGCTATCATGGATATAATAAGAGTCCAATGGGTATAAAATATTAGTTTAAAAGATGTGAAGTCCCACTCAAATTAAGATAGCTAAAATAAAGGAGAAAGAGTCTAACATGATTGCTTAGTCAATAAAAATCATTTGAATAAAATCCATTACACTAAATACAAAACCCAATAATATTGTTATCATTAAAATCATAAACCAATATTTTCTCCCTTTTTAATGATGACAATACCTAATGCCATTTAATTAATATGCTCCTCCAGAAATTATGACTCCCCCTAAATTTATGCATATAAATGAACAACATATAAATTATCAATATTTCCAGTAACATATCCATCATAAAACAAGTATGATTAAGCCAATCTCTCCCCCTTTGTCATTATCAAAAAATAATAATGAAACCATGCATATTAATCATTAAGCACAAGTGGATTATAGCAAATCATTACCCATATCTCCCTCCCCATTTCTCATCAACAAAAAATTATATGATCATACCTTTGATATATCAATATTGTTGTTACTAGAGTAGGCTTGATAGTGTAGCTTTGGCTTTTGATTTTTCATAATCAAATATCTTCAAAAGCACTTCTTTTGGTCATCCCAATGTTGAGGTCTTTAAAACTCAAGTTAGGAGGATGATTTTTAACAATTCTGAATGATTTAGGAAGCCTGGTAGTAGTTGTGATGCCCCCAAATTCAGACACTTATATCTTGAATTTGGTTTATCACGTGCTAATTCTAATATCTTACTAAAATCATCAACAACAGAATAATAGAATAATTTACATTGATATAATATAAATATTCTTATCCCAAGGTACCGTGACCGTTACTACAACATTCAGTGATTAAACTTAAACATAATTTGATCATCCCTTAATACAACATTATAATAATATAACAAAAATAATTCTTCTACCCCTAAAGGACTAAGCTATTCCGTAGCCTTTCCCTTTCCTTTATCCTTACCTGATGTACCGCCTTGCTCTGCCTTAACTGTAATATTTTTAGGGAAGCAAGAATGAGCAAAAAGTTTGCCCAATAAGTAATATAGCAATAAGAATAAGCAGTTATAACGTTTGAATCTCAAAGATATAACAATAAATGATAATTCAAAGATATCAAGAAGTATCCAGAGTTTTCAACAAGTGTCGTTATAGACTGAAGGATATCAACAAAATTTCAAAGTTTATTCATTTCAAGGTTCAACAAGAATGAACACTGAGCAGTCACTAAGGACTAAGAACTCTTATTAGAATTAACAATATTATACTGTAAATCCAATATAAACGAGTACAACAGGTGATCAGCCTAAAGTACCCTACGTTATGCATAACATTTAAACATGCTAGTATGTGCGCACGTCAGTTTCCCGACAATTATATAATTTCCCCTTCAATGAGGGTTGTTCATCTCAGTAGATTTATGAGAGTCCACACCAAGTCAATTGGTTTGGATAGCTTTCTAACACATGATAATAGTCTAGCCGAATCGAAGGCTTAAACAACTTTTATAATGCATTTAAGAACGATAAGTCCAATGCTTGCAACAACGTCAAGGTATACTAATGATTTCCGAATAGTAATATATATTTGCTCGATATAAATATGGTTGATATGACAACAATTCGGATTATACAATATATACAATGTAAGAATTAGGGAATTTACCTTTAGCGTTGATTATCACTTATAGCGTAAAATCACCTCAATGAACTATATTATCCTATTTATGTATGCATATGTATTCATTAGTCACACACACCTTGACATACATATCCACATACATTTATCACACATATCTAAACTCATTTAGGCTATGCACAATCAAACTCATAGATGTATAATTCATATTGTTCTTACTTTTAAAAATGTTTAGGAACATTTTGGCATTTTTAGTCTCTTATACTCATCTCATATGTGAAATATTACTTAAGTTACTCATTCTAGTTTAAGTCGTTTCACAAATACATGTTAAAGAACCTTTAAGCTAAGTTTGGCCCTATTGTTTTACTTTCGACAAATGTTAAATTTACTCATAAATTTCCATTTTACAAAGTTAAAAGAGCTCATTATATCAATTACTAACCATAGCATTCGTTAAACCACGTATCATTACCAAACAACCTCTTTATACGCATGCTTGCATGTATTAGATTTATTTGTATGTGTTAGATTATAGGATCACACACACGCACACAAACGATAGAGAAATAAGAAGAACACAAGGGATTTACGTGGTTCCCCAATTTGGGTACTCCACAGGCGGCGGCTTATTGTTTATTGAAGATTCCTTAGTTACTTAGGGCTTTATAATAGATAGTATTTATAACTATTAATCCTATTCCAACCCTACTTCATATTATGTCTCAATTACCCATATTGTCCCTCTAATAAACAACCTGTACCATACCGCGGGGGGGGGGGGGGGGGCGAAGCCCCCCCGCACCCTCCCGCGACCTCCGGGTCAACCCTGATGGGCTAATGCGTCGCTCCGCTCTGCAAGGCTCCGCACTAGCCTTTTTTAGCGGCTTCCATATTATAAGTCACAAATTCCCAACAAATCTCCACCTTAACGAATAACCTCGTCCCTTCAGAAGATACGTTACTTGTTCTATCCGGTCTCGGGGGGTAATCCTCCAAACTAACATTTGAAGATATTGATCAAGTCCAAGCAATACTTGAACTTGTCCGCGGTCACAGTCTTTGTCAACATGTCAGCTGCATTTTCAGAAGTATGCACCTTTTCCAATATCGCATCCCCAGTAGCTATCAACTCCCTCACCTTGTGAAACCTTACGCTAATATGCTTGGTCCCTGCGTGATACACTTGATGCTTTGCCAAGTAAATAGCGCTCTGACTATCACAATACAGTTGTACTCCACCTTGATCTATACTCATCTCATTCACAAAACCCTTTAACCACAATGCTTCCTTGCCAGCCTCAGTCAATGCCATGTACTCAGATTCAGTAGTAGATAGAGCTACTAGAGATTGTACCATGGATCTCCAACAAATCGGTCCACCTGCCAATGTAAACACATACCCTGTTGTAGATCTCAAATCATCCAACCTTCCAGCATAATCCGCATCCACATACCTGAAACCTGAGTCTGTTGTTTCGCAAACATAATCCCATGAGTTGCCGTTCCTCTCAGATATCTGAATACCAACTTAATAGCTTTCCAGTGCTCCCTACCTGGATTGGCCATGTATTTGCTCACTGTGCTGACTGCATGTGCCAAATCGGGTCTCGTACACGCCATCGCATACATCAAACAACCAATTGCGCTCGCATAGGGCACGTTCGACATATCCTAAATTTCTTTCGCCGATTTCAGACACTGTGCTGTAGATAGCCTGAAATGACTCGCTAATGAAGTGCTAACCTATTTAGCTTTAGCAATACTAAACCTCTCCAACACTTTCTCCACATAGTTCTTCTGTGTCAACCACAGCTTACCAGCTGTTCTATCCCTGCGAATCTCCATTCCAAGTATTCTCCTAGCATCACCCAAGTCCTTCATGTCAAACTCATTTCCCAACAAGTTCTTCAACCTGTTTCTCAAGACACAAAACTTGCAGAAGTCTAACTTGTACGCCTTTATCCCTTTCAATAGATTTCTCCAATGTAATTCCAGCATCCCACGTTCTCCCATATGCCCTAACCGCATATGCCATAGTGTAGTATCATCAATATCTTCTGATGTAGTGGCACCAGCTCCACCTATAACTGTACTCCCTATCATCCGATAGATATTCTCGTTAACCTTAGAACCTTTCATTATTACCAGGGCACCCTTTGTCACTCTCATGGCTCCATCAATAGTTTTTAATTCACAGCCATTAGAGTCTAGAGTTCCCAATGAAATCAAATTCTTCCTCAAACCTGGAATATGTCTCACCTCAGCCAGAGTCCTTACAACACCATCGAACATCCTTATCTTCACTGTGCCTATCCCAATGACGTTGCACGAAGCATCGTTACCCATTAGAACTGTCCCACAGTTCACCGACTTGTAGGTGTCAAACCACTCCCTGTTAGGTGACAAGTGAAACGAACATGCTGAATCCAAAATCCACGAGTCTGTCACATTCGTGTTTATTGACACTGATAACATATCCCCATCATCCGATGATTACTCCACGACGTTTGCCGACTTTGTAGATTCAGTTTGTTTCCCTATTCCTTCACCCTTATTCTTATATGGAGAATCCCTTTTGAAGTGCCCTGTCTCGCGACATCTAAATTACTTACCCTCATTTGGTTTAGGAGTCTTGCCCCTCGACTTAGATTTCCACTGCGTCCTGGTTTCCCTCTATCCAATTTTCTGCCACGTTTCTCTCCACCTTTTACCATCAACCCTTCACCCGAAATACCTTCGGATTGTTTCTTTCGCTGGTTAAACATCAGTAAAGCAGAAGTGACTTCTTCCAATTTCAGAGTTTGTTTTCCCCATAAAAGGGTCGTCATAAGATTCTCCATGGATCCCGGTTGAGAACACAGTAACATCAACGCCTGGTCTTCTTCCTCGAATTTCACTTCAATCCTTAGCAAGTCACTAATTGTTTGATTGAACGTGTGAATGTGTTGAATAAGTTCTGAACCTTCAATCATCTTTAGCCCAAATAGTTTTTGCTTCAAAAATAGTTTATTCGTCAACGACTTTGACATATACCTGGATTCCAATTTACTCTATTCACTGTAATAGCCCCGAATCCGGGCCCCAAATCGCCGCGAATCCGGTATAATATTTCTATCACTATTTGCAGAAGATATAAACATAAATTGTTTATACATTAAACTTTACACACTTATCCCCAAGGTCGAGTAACCTTAACTTATACACAATTCATAAACTATCTAAAATACAACACATTTATCAAAATACGCTATTACAAACTAGCCGCACTTTATATCCCAAGCTGAACTTGGCATTAAATTTTTTCCTGTATCGAACGCATTCGCCTTATCTGCAATGTTTTATCATGATATAGCAAGGGTGAGCATGAAAGTTGCCCAGCAAGTTTAAATACAATTATATAACGATATATCATGATTGAAGAGTATGAATAATAAGCTGGCTATAATTCATCAATATAATTGAGAACTAGCACGAACAAACTTTTGACTGAACAAGTTTTAAACATGAACAAACATTTCTGAACCAACTGGTAATGAAGGTGATCAGCCTTTCATACCTGACGTATACATGCAAGATGTATAGAGTACAATTTTTGTGGCAATCATCAATGATTAACCATAAGCTTGAATAAAACACTCTTATTAGAGTTAAGTACAAAGAAACTTGCCTGAACCGTTGATTACCGCTACGCAATTTATAACGCATTATCTCGAAGACCTAATATTAGTAATATAGATCTCCAATATTAGAATAATATTATCACAGTATAATTCTGTTATATATATATATATATATATATATATATATATGTATATATCCACAGAATAACCTAAACACATAGCACATAATTCTATCAGTCTATATAACACATAAGACATAGCATCAAGTCAAACTATTGCAGTCTGAGTTGAACCCGACACAATTCTTACATCCCGACGGTCTAGTCGGACAAAATTTCGAGTCTAAGTTCAATTAAACTCTGACTTAACACTTAACAATTATCACAGATAATTATCTTATCAGTCAAAATAATTTTTAAAGACTTATAATAATTTTCAAATAATTATTATCATTTATCAACATTTTTCGATCATTAAAACCATATTTAATTGAATTAAACATCACATAATTCCTTAATCATTAATATTCATTTAATATAAAATATTAATGAAAATCATAACATAATATTATAATATAATTATAATATACCAAAGTATTTTTAATACCTTAAAATTATAATTATATAATTTTTAAACACTTAAATCCTTTATCCGATAATTGCTATTAATATTAAAATATTAATATTTTCATGCCAAAATATCAAAAGTTATATTTTATAACTTAAAGTATTTTTATAACACTTAAATCATTTTTATATGATTTTTAAAACATTAATTCTATTTTTCTATAATTTATTTAATATATCTATTAAATAAACTAATTATCATTAATATTGATTAATTAATGAATTTCATCGCAAAATATTAAAATTCATCAAAAATAACTTAAAATATTTTCTAACACCATAATATTATTTTTCATAATTTTTCATGAATTAAAACCATTTTTAAATAATTTATTTAATATAATAATTAAATAAATAAATACCTTTTATATTCCAAAAATATTAAATATTTTTGAAATATACTCAAAATAGTTAAAAACTATTTTTCAGACTTTAAAATAATTTTTCAGAATTTATTATGTATTTTTAATAATTAAAAATCTATTTTTATCTATTTTTAAATAATTTTTGGAAATTATTAATTAATTTCTTAATTAAACTGTCGCTAAAAGGGCCCTATAGCGACAGACCCGTCGCTATAGGTGTTCTTGAGCCTTAAACCCAGATTTTCTGACAGACGCTGGTAGCTAGTTTGACCATTAATAACTTTTTGATCTTTAAGTTTCTAGCAATGTTCTTGGTCAGATCTTGTAGAGGAAAAATAAGACTACAATATCCAACAAACATGAGGGCTAAAAAACATCACAACTGCAAGATTCAAGCCCTCAAAATTACTGTCAGAAGCCTGCTGGGTTTTCTGGGTAACCCAGAAACCCAGGCAATTACAACATGCCACTTTCCAGCCAATATTAATCTAGGTTCTGGTCATCAAATGTTTATTGTTATGGTCCAGAAATGTAGTAGATATGCCAAGGAAGAACTACCTATCATGATTTCAGTTCCACAATATCAACAACACAAGATACAACTTGGTCAACGGATGTCAGAACACAAGTTCATCCGTTTTCTGGGTTTTCCAGAAACGGTAAAACAGTGCTAGTCGCCTACTTTGACCACCGATTACTTATAATATGTTGCTTGTTTACATGATCTTAAGCCACAAACTTAATTTAAAATTGACAGACTAGAAATCTGTTACAAACACAACATCAAACCACGTTACAACTGACAGATCATGGCTAACCAAAAATTTGTCAGACGCCGGTTTTAGGATTTCTAGGTTACCCAGAAATCAATCGGTCAATCTCGGTCAACGGAGTTTGACCGTTAATAACTCGCGACCTAGACATCCAATGACTGTGATGTCTCTTGAAGATCAAAGACCATATAACAAGCTACATATTCAAACTCTTAAAACACCAAAACAATTAACAAGAAAGGATCTAGAGGCCCTGACATTAGGCTGTCAGGCATTATTTTTCCGGATTTCCAGATTTGCTAAAAATGCAATTTCGTACACTTTGATGTTATGGGTTCATAATTTATCAACCCATATCATCAATTGACACCCTATTACACAACTTTGAACAATCAATTGCAACATTTAACAACAAATCGAAGGATATCTAGAATTAGGATTTTTATACCTTTTATGCTGTAATTTTAATTTCTGACTTTAATTCTGATCTAGGCTTGCTAAAACTTGATCATGGCTTAACTTTCAATTCTCTCTTTCACTCTAGAATTTCGAAAATGAAGAGAGAGAAAAGGGTTGGAGAGAATGAGCATGAAAGTGGTCTTTTCTCTCTCTTAAATCTCTTATAAAATGGTACAATGAAGCTATACAATGCAAGGTGGCATGCTAGATCAGTTAGTAGCTTAGAAATAAGTCAAAAAGGCTAGCTTGAGTTGGTAAACCACTACAAATTTGGCAAGATCTACAGTCCACATAATATAAAATGTGACAAAGGGCATTTTTGTCTTTTTTTATTTCTAGAATTTGCCATTTGTGGCAAACCCTTAGGATTTAGGTCTTGAGTAATCTAGGGTTTAGGGTTTGGAAAATCCTTAGGGTTTAGGTTTTAACCCTTAAATATTTAGCAACTTGGATTTCAAAAATTTTCTAATTAAATTTAAAATAGAAAATTTTGATTTCTAAATTATAATTAGGGTTTCCTAATTATATTATAATTTCCTAATTACATATCAATCTTCGCTAATTAGGAC
Source organism: Panax japonicus (assembly GCA_020205505.1). Taxonomy (NCBI): domain Eukaryota; kingdom Viridiplantae; phylum Streptophyta; class Magnoliopsida; order Apiales; family Araliaceae; genus Panax; species Panax japonicus. The sequence goes on from JAINUV010001310.1 coordinate 134,990, forward strand.
TAATTTATCCTAATTAAAATTGCTAATTTAACACTTAGGGTCAAATTTGCACATTAGGTTTCAAAACCACATTTTAGGGTTTTAAATAGGAAAATAAAATTTCAATTTTAGAAATTAGATTAGGGTTTCTAATAACTTGATCTTGAAAATTAGAATAAATATATCCTAATTAACATTAAAAATATTTAAATTAACACTTTCGTTTTCCCTAATTATAAAATTAGGGTTTCAAATCCCGAAATTAGGGTTTTCTAAATTTGAAATTAGGGTTTGCTAATTAATTAAGCTTTGCCCTAATTAGTAGTATAATTAATACCACATAAGTATTATAATTATCCTTTCTATTCCCAGATTAGGGCTTCAATTTATTAGAATCTGAAACTCGGGTTTTTCAGATCTGGTATTAGGGTTTATTAATAATCAAATCGGGTTTTCAATAATTCATTAGGGTTTTTCCTAATAAATTAAAATTAATTATGTTTAACCTTAAACATATCAATGCATTCCCAATCTAGGGTTTTCAATATCCGATTTAGGGTTTCGGACTCCTGGAACTGAAACTAGGGTTTCCAGAACCGATTTCTAAGGTTTCTTATCAGACGTTAGGGTTTTCTAACTGAACGTTGACGTTCTTAATATATACTTAGGGTTTGACACATATATAATTAATCTGGTCAACCCTTGACCCTTAACCACATTTAGTACACATACATATTCACATAAATCCTTAATCCTGAATAATTCACCTATATCCTTCACAGAATTTAAAATCCTCAAAATTCAATCCCAATAACATAAAACACATACACTTATTTTCTGTCTAGGTCTATTATTTGACCTTAAATCAATCATTTAAGATTTTAATAAATTGTCCAAATTCTCGGGTTGTCACATTCACCCGATGGCGATTCATCACCGATCACGTGATACATAACCTCGTTTGCTAGACACAAACGAATTGTACTTACAGCCTTCGCTTGGAGTTCATCACAGTCATCAGTCGTCATGGAATCTGGTTTCTTCTTTAACGCCTTTACCAATCCCTGTTGCACCAACAGATCCTTTACCCTCTGTTGCCATAGCCCAAAATTCCCTGTCTCATCAAACTTCATCACATCAAACTTTGTTACCGATGAATTTGATGTCATCGTTACCACGTGTTATACCTAAGCTTTGATACCAATTTGTTAGATTATGGGATCACACACACGCACACAAACGATAGAGAATTAAGAAGAACACAAGAGATTTACGTGGTTCCCCAATTTGGGTACTCCACAGGCGGCGGCTTGTTGTTTATTGAAGATTCCTTAGTTACTTAGGGCTTTACAATAGATAGTATTTATAACTACTAATCCTATTCCAACCCTACTTCACATTATATCTCAATTACCCATAATGTCCCTCTAATAAACTCTCTATACCGTACCGCGGGGGGCTTCGCCCCCCCCCCCCCCCCGCAACCTCCGGGTCAACCCTGATGGGCTAGTGCGTCGCTCGCTCCGCACTAGCCTTTTTCAGCGGCTTCCATATTATGAGTCACAAGTTCCAAACAGTATGTAATTAGTATAACTCTCTACTTAGAAACTCTTTTAGTTCATGCTTGTGTAGTTTATAGCATGTCTAACTAGATGTGCGAAAGTATCTTATTATAATTGTTCAAAAGTTCACAATACAAGTCGTAGAGTTTTCAACTCAATTGGTTTTCAAATCTTAAAATCTCATGACAAATAAACTAAGCATGCAAAGTACCTTGATTTCACATTTCATACGTATTTATAAAACTAACTAAGTTGCGAATACATGCTCAAAAGCTTAGGTTACCCTAGTCGTTCCTAAATCTATATATAAGCAACTACTCACAGATATTACTACTACCTATATATAATTATTTTTGAATTATACTTAATTCGGTATTTAATTATTATTGAAGTACAATTTAGCTTGACTAATTATATATTAAGTATATTTTTTAATATTTTTTTAATTAGGTGCTATATAGGCAATTTAAATATAATTAAAAGTATTTAAGTAGTAGTGGCAATTAATTTTCTTTATTAATATGGCATTTAAAAGCTTATATTCCTAAAAGAGGGTAGACATCCGGTTGGGTGAATAAACCGTAAATTGGGTTGAGCGGTTCATCATAAATTCGGTTTAATTATGAAGGGTAGAGGCTGCCAAGAACAGAACACTAGTTTTAATTAAAACCCAATTTGATTTAGGAAAGTAAATATCCCTTTAATGAAGGCGGGAGATTTATTTGGCTAATCATGTGTTAGAACAGTCCTGATCCTCATTTACCCTAATCGTTCCTAAATCTATATATAAGCAACTAAGTCCTTGTACTATCTCACATATATTACTACGTACTACTGCTGCGGTCTCCGCTAGCAAGTCATTTGATGCTTATGCCTCAGCCTCCTTCAGTCATGAATGCCAAAACCCACCAGCACCCTACTTCTTCTTCTTCTTCTTCTTCTTCTTTAACCAAAACCGGAAAAACATCCCCTCCTCCTGTAAATTCTCTGAAATTGATTATCAAATTCAAAAATTCAAGGCCTTATGCGATTCTTCCTATAAGCAAATGCAGTGAATCAAGAAAGAGAAAAGAAGCTGCAGAGAAGAAAATCAACACGGGTATGAATTTGTATGATCGGACTTGGTTTAATATCAAGAAGAAGAATACCCAAAACAAGAAAACCAAGATTCTTGATCCTGAAGATATCCGAGTGGCTAAACAACTCAAGAGTTTTAGTGTATATAGCCATCAAGAAGAACAAGAGGAGACGTTTATGGGCGTTTCAACAAAACTGACTCTCCTTGCTCCTGCTCATTAGATTAGATTAAATATTGTTACAGAAAGTTTTGATTATATATAAATCACATGAAAACAATATTGAGATACTTGTAATCAAAGAATAGATTGAATAAAATTCAACAACTTGCTTGTACAGAATTTAGGAAGTTATAGATAGAATATTTGCTTACAAAGATCCATTGCATAAAGTAAATGCAAAAGTTAAGATACTTGCTCAATAAAGAATAAGATTTAGATACTTGCCTTGACTGTGAGCTATTGATAAAAATTCAGCTTAACTTCCTTTCACAAATCCTATACAATCATATTCACACATACAAACATATTATCCATGTATCCACATCATATAGTTTGTATGTTTATATCCCAGTTCATGAATTCCACATACTTTTAGTTTATAATCCTTTTGTAATTTAAAACATGAGAATTACATACGTCTTATGTATAACTCAAGCACACATGGTGAATACTTGATTCATTTTGTCTGTTGGCATAGTTATAACTTGTATAGGTAGATCATAGATTTATTTATTATAAACTAATGCATTAAAACTAGCATGCCTCAACCCAACGTCAAAACAGCCCCCTTGATGCCAGGCCACGCCAACAGCCCAAGCTTTGCTTGGCCCTGTGGGGCTCAGCTGGGCTTGGTGTGGCCTCGTTTGGCCCTGCAGCCCCAAGCATAGCAGCTATAGCAGCTCTCTGCTGCTACCTACTGCTGTCATTTAGGCAGCAGTTCCTGCTCCCTATCTTGCATACTTTCATCTCTTTATTTACTAATTCGGTTGCAAAGGAGTTTTGGTAATTGGAAATGATATAACCACCTATTAGAATAACCCATAAAATGCAGATAATACATAATCTACATGAACCAAAATGTTTGCCAAAACAGCCTCTGCTGTTGCGAATTGAATGGCAGCAGCTCCTTTCTCTTATCTTCCATGTCTCTAATTTTTATCTTACAATCTAATCACTTTAATATGCTAACTTTTTGGAGAGAATATAGTTAATATACTCACCTATTTAAAAAAAATACTAACCAAGTTATTTGAACAACTTAGCTTTGTCGACTGAGAGCTCAAAAAGAGCCCCCAGCCCAGCCAACCCGCTGCTATTACTGCTGCCATAGGCAGCAGCCCTACACCTATTATGGCCAATTCTCTATTTTCCTACTTCTAATTCATATAACGGTTTACATCTATTTTTAAATATGTTGTACCTAGCATATGAGAGTATTTATAAAGCCTCCCTTTCAGACTCATTAAGCTGCCCAACACAGAGCTCAAAAATAGCTCGACATACTAATTTCTAACTTTTCGTTTTAGCTCATAATTATTTTTAGTTTTAATCTAACACGCCCAAACTCTTTAATTATCATTATATGTAATATATAAATCTATCCCAAGCCTTGTTTCTATCTAATATTTGATTTTTAGTCAAAACAGTCCATATAGGACTTTTATCGAGCAAGTTGTGAGCACTGTTTTGAAATCTTCTTTTCATAGTCGTTTGTTTACTCTTCAATCCCATTTTAGTCTCCTTATAACACCACACAACCAACCTATCTCCTTCATTCTAATTCAAACAACAAAAATCCAAAACACAATCAAATTTATGCTTAACCAAGTAACTAGTTTATTTCCTTTTTATTACAATTCTTTCAATTCCCACATAGCTATACAATATGTCAATCCTTATGATTATGCAAACCTAGGATCTAGTTTTTACACTGTTTTACACCATCAATTGCATCTAAACTGATAAATTACTAACTAATCATACATGAATCACTTTGGTCTAACATCACTCCTTGCTCCCCACGTTATAGCCCAACTGAATATTATAATTATAATCTATATCAATCTCACTCAAACAGCTTCTGCTAAAGAAATCCCCGTCACACATATGGCCTTTAACTTAGTTACAACTATATGATCCGAAACCGTTACGTACTAGAAGAAAAATCCTTATTTTTGACCAAAATTTTCGTTGGAAATATTCTATAATTTCTAAAGGGAAATTTCGTCAGAAATAAGTTATTTCCCACGATAAATTCCGTTGGAAATAACTTTTATTTATTTTTTTTAAATATTTTTTTCCATTTTTTTGTTTTCATATGGCCAGATGTAGTCATCAAATGTACTAACAAACATCAAAGAGATTTCTGTAGATCGATGAATAAGAAACTTCCAAAGAAGAAAACAACAGACCTGAATGGAGTGTAGTTAAAACTAAAAACTAGGCAGGAGAAAAAGGCATTGATATCAACACTACTCCATTATAGTGAGAAGAACACTTTAATCATTCTAGAATAAGTTGGCTTAACTTAAACCTTTAAGAAAAAAAATTTATATAAAAAATCTATTGCAACTTTGAAATAATGAACCAGATATGTCTCTTTGGAAATCTAAGAACATACAACCTAAAACTAATGCACAATAGCTTGTAGCTTTCATTTCCTAAGAACAATTAATATAGGTCAAGTTTCATCACTCACTCCGCTTGGAAGTGGGTACAATAATCAAATACTACAACATTATATTGTAGTCGTTGCTTGCAGAGAGTACGCAGCTTATCACTGAAAAAGCCTACTCCTAATTGACTAGCCACTTATACTTAATAATTGTCATTCCAACCCTTCAATGCGCATCCTCTACAAGCTCTACATTGTTGATAACAAAAATTAGTACAAAAAATCAGTTCCTATAATCTGCAATGAATGGCAGACTTCAATATTAATAGAGAGAATAAACAATAATCAGGTTACAAGTGGAATGATAGAAATGAGAGAATCTTCCAAAACAAAATAAAAACATCCAAAGGCCTTGAATTTAATAATATTGCAAGCATATAGGATTCTACAAACTGTAGACGATAGATCCATGTAAAGAAAGAGAACATAAGTACTTGAACACAATAACTACGATAGATGCACAGAAGCAAAATCAATAAGTTCAAATTATCCATCTACAAAATATTAGCTCTATTAATAACAAAGAAACATAACAAGACATGAAACAACACAAAAACTTAAGGCAATACATATATAACTCGTCATCCGCTACGTACAATAGTAGCGGACGTAACCTGCCGTCCGCTACTTGTCGTCCACTACTAATAGTAGCGGACACGAATTTTTCAGTTCTAATCTCGGTCGTATTATTTTGTACATATAGTTTATATAATATTCAATATCAAACTTAGTTTAAGAATAACAGAATTAAGAAAATTTATTATAATTACTTGACGAAATCAGATTCTAGATATACAAGACTGATAAATCCGAGTCCTTTGAATTCACAAAGTTTTCTTAAAGCAAATTTATTCCCTCAGTGCTGCTAATGGATTTGTTGAATAATTGCTTCCAAAGATAAAAACGGATTCCAACTCTTAATTGGCAGCACTTCGAAATTAAGAATTTGTCGAACACAATTTCTATGTTCTGTACTCGAACCTTACTGTGATGATATGATAATGATAATGTTATGATTCTGGGAATGAGAACACTGGAAAATGTATGTAGGAACGGGAAGAGCAGAAACAGAAACGGGAAAAAACTTATGTTTTTTAATGCACGCCCAGATGGATTATTTATAGAATAATTCCGTGGCTTATCAGTTGGGATATGACCGTTGGCGCTCAGCCGTTCGTCAAAACGACGTAGTATCGTGATGATAATTTTAAATAGATTTTGTCCAAAAAATTATATATTATGACCCGACCCGCCCGTCCGACCGGACGACGACGCGCGTGTGGGTTCGAACCAACGCTTGAATAAAGGCTTCGATTGTTGCGTTGAGTCGAGACAAACAAAAATGACTTGTGTTTGTCTTATTATATTGTTCAAAGTTATGTAGATGCTCAGATTCGAACATAGAACCTCTAATTTGGAACATTGGTCCAATAACCAACTGAGCAACATGAGTTATTATTAATAATTTGCAAGGATTTATATTTATAACTAAACAATTAAATCACCAAAATAAAAGACAACAGATCCCAAGCGGTTCCCATAGCAATAATAATAATAATAATATAATAATAATAATAATATTTTAATTATAATAATAATTATAATAATATTAATAATAATAATATTAATAATAATAACAATAATATTTTAATTATAATAATAATATTAATAATAATAATAACAATAACAATAATATTTTAATAATAATAATAATAATATTAATAATAATAATAATAACAATAATATTTTAATAATTATAATAATAATATTAATAATAATAATAATAATAACAATAATATTTTAATAATAATAATTATAATAATAATAATAATAATATTAATAATAATAATAATAATATTTTAATTATAATAATAATTATAATAATAATATTAATAATAATAATAACAATAATAATAATAATAACAATAATATTTTAATTATAACAATAATAATAATAATAGTTTTACCGAAAATATAAGTAAAATATATTTAATATTTTAATATTAAATATATTTTACCGGGAATATATTTAATATTTTAATTAATAATTAATTAAAATATATTTTAGGTAAATTAAAAAAAAAATTATCAGAAATTATATGATATTTTAGGTAATATATTATTATTATTATTATTATTATTTCTATAGGAACAGCTTGGGATCTGTTGTGTTTTAATTTGGTGATTTAATTGTTTAGTTATAAATATAAATTCTTGCAAAATAATAACAATAACTCATGTTGCTCAGTTGGTCATTGGACTAATGTTTCAAATTAGAGCTTCTATGTTCGAATCTAAGCATCTACATAATTTTGGGAAAAATTTCAAAAATGGCCACGTCAGCTCGTCTACTTGTAAAATAAAATAAAAAATGTCCATATCAGATCTGCCACATCAGCAGGTTAACGCACATGTGGTTGTAAAATAAAATAAAAAATGTCCATATCAGATCTGCCACATCAGCAGGTTAACGCACATGTGGCGCCTGGGGCTCAGTTTGCGTTGACCAAAAGAAAGGGGCTCAATACCCAAATATCAGATAAGTTCAGTGGTCGACTTTGCCTTTAACCCCTTGAATAAATAATTCGTAACTTAATAAATAATCCGTAACTTATATGTTCGTATATTTGCACTGAGTTATACTTGAAACCCAATTTGATTTAAGAAAGCAATAATCATTTGCTAATCAGTCCTTGTAACAAACTAGCTTCATAGAGATAAAGTTATATTAGATATCGATAGTTTTGCAAGACTTATTTTTAAACTTCACTTTGATTACAACAAACTCTTTTTCCTTTCTTTTTTCTTTTTTCTCTAGTCAAGAACCCTAACCTCCATCTTAGATATATGGGGGAGTACTCTTCTTTTGGAGATGCCTCCTTCCCTAGATCTCTCTTATTTAATTTAATAAATTATTTATCCTTCTTGTGTAGTTTGTTTTCTCCTTTTGCGGACTTCGTTTTCTCCATGAGATGAATGATTTCTTTCTCTTTTGTGAGGTGATTTCATTAATTTTCATCGCTTGGGAGAATTTGCTTTCTCCGTTTGGGAGATTTTTTTTTGTTCGTGAGACTTTTTCCGGTGCAGGAATTGTTGAAGATAGATTATTTAGATTTGGATATATGAGGCGCTTTCATGGTGACTTATTCTTTCGTGGTTCGTGCTGAAGAACGTTCTAGATCTGCGTAATTTATTATTATTATTGGAATATAACTGTATTTCAGGATTTTATTTGGTGTCCACTAGCGTTGTTTCTACGATTGACCATCTTCCTCTGCTATTTTAATTAAAAGAATTACTCTCTGCGGTTGATATGTTGGCATTTATTTCCGTTGGCGCGCAGTTTATTACCGTTTGTTTCCGTTGGCGCGGATTATTATCGTTGGCATCAAAACTACGTAGTATCATGTAAACCGTAGGCAAAACTACGTAGTATCATGATAATTATTTTAACAAAATCTGATAAAACATTAAATAAATTTTGTCCAAAAAATATATATCATGACCCGTCCACGACCTGGCCGGACGGCAGCGCGCGTATGTGGGTTTCAACCATGTCTTGGCTAGGTCCTCTCCCTTCCACAAAAATGGGGTGGCGCTTGGAGCCCTTCCCATTAAACAAACATCCCATATATATGTTCTTCATTTTTTCCTCTAATGCCCTGTGTGGGACTTTTGCAATTTACAACTTCAAGTAGGTGACTTCAGAGTCAATTTTCTCATTCAATTCTTAATGAATTTGAATACATAAATATACCAAGTTATACTCCTTATGAAGGAGAACACATTGGTGCAAAGACCCGACATTTTCGGAATGTGGGTCCCACATTTAAATGAGCCTCAAAATGCTGTAATATTTAATATTTTCAAATTCCATTTCCAACAATCCCCCACATGAATGTAAAATTAGCTTACATATGGAAAATAAAATAAAAATGTTAATAGAGAGAATAAACAATAATCAGGTTACAAGTGGAATGATAGAAATGAGAGAATCTTCCAAAACAAAATAAAAACATCCAAAGGCCTTGAATTTAATAATATTGAAAGCATATAGGGATCTACAAACTGTAGACGATAGATCCATGTAAAGAAAGAGAACATAAGTACTTGAACACAATAACTACGATAGATGCACAGAAGCAAAATCAATAAGTTCAAAATATCCATCTACAAAATATTAGCTCTATTAATAACAAAGAAACATAGCAAGACATGAAACAACACAAAAACTTAAGGCAATACATATATAACTCGTCATCCGCTACGTACAATAGTAGCGGACGTAACCTGTCGTCCACTACTAATAGTAGCGGACGCGAATTTTTCAGCTCTAATCTCGTTCGTATTATTCTGTATATATAGTTTATATAATATTCAATATCAAACTTAGTTTAAACAAAACAGAATTAAGAAAATTTATTGTACTTACTTGACGAAATTAGATTCTAGATATACAAGACTGATAAACCCGAGTCCTTTGAATTCACAAAGTTTTCTTAAAGCAAATTTATTCCCTCAGTGGTGCTAAAGGATCTGTTGAATAATTGCTTCCAAAAATAAAAACGGATTCCAACTCTTAATTGGCAGCACTTCGAAATTAAGAATTCGTCGAACACAATTTCTATGTTTTGTACTCGAACCTTACTGTGATGATATGATAATGATAATGTTATGATTCTGGGAATGAGAACACTGGAAAATTTATGTAGAAACGGGAAGAGCAGAAACAGAAATGGGAAAAAACTTACGTTTTTTAATGCACGCCTAGATAGATTATTTATAGAATAATTTCGTGGCTTATCAGTTGGGATATGACCGTTGGCGCTCAACCGTTCGTCAAAACGAAGTAGTATCGTGATGATAATTTTAAACATATTTTGTCCAAAAAATTATATATTATGACCCGACCCGGGCCCGACCAGCCCGTCAGACCAGACGGCGGCGCGCGCGTGTGAGTTCGAACCAAACCTTGGCTAGGTCATCCCCCTTCCACAAAAGTGGGGTGCCCCTTGGGGCCCTTGCCATTGAGCAAACATCCCATATATAAATTCTTCACATTTGCCTCCAATGCCCTATGTTGGACTTATGCAATTTACAATATTTCAAGTAGGTGATTTTAGAGTCAATTTTCTCATTCAATTCTTAATGGATTTGGTCAAATAAGTATACCACATTATAATCCTCGCGGAGGAGAATGCATTGGTGCATGGAATCGACATTTCCGGAATGTGGGTCCCTCATTAAATTAAGCATCAAAATGCTTTAATATTTATTTTGTCAAACCCATTTCCAACAGGTCGTTGGTTCTTGTATTGGACGCAAATGATGATATTTGTCCATTTTTTATTCATTTCAAATACTTGTTATGGATCATTCTCCATATATATATATATATATATATATATATATATATATATATATATATATATATATATATATATATTGTGACGCCCCCAAAATTAGGTATACATCACCCCCATCTTGAGTCGCCAGATACATGGTACAGAATTCAAATACAACTTCCTAATACAACTGTCGTGTACAATACGATAAAACATAACTGTGAGTTTGAATACAATTATTGTCTACTAGAGACCATACAAACTCAAAAGGTGCCCTCAATACAATTATTGTCACACTATTTAACAGAATAGTGAGGACTACTAATACTATTCTCTGGTACAACACTCCGTTCCCCGACTCGTCCCAGCTATATTCTCATTTCCTGAAGAGAACAGTGAAAGAAAGGGTGAGCTCAACTAGCCCAGTAAGAAATATTATGACTAAGATAATGCAGAATAAATTATCATTAGCCTTCAATAGTGTTAAACTGATAAAATACAATAAACATCAAGTTTAACTACAGCGGAACCAGTAATCCATTAAAAGAGTCAGGTAGAAAATAAAATCTACTATCTTTTATGATTTAAAAGGTTTTTCATCATCGTTATAGCTGAGACTCAGCTTAATAAATATTCCACATCATCGAATCACCCCCGCACTACGGCCAAGGATATTCTTTAGTATCACGACCACAATTATTCATGCACTACGGCTAAGAATATTTGTGTATTCATTAATGGTCATGATCATGCCAACAACTGTCCATCAATGCACTACGGGCCAATGAGGATTTTTAACTTTTACATCATTTATAATATTACGGTCATGATTACACCGAATAATCCCTGGTCATAATCATACCAAGTCCATCTATGTACTACAGGCCACAGATGACTTTCAACAAAATATAAACATGAGGATGATGACAATGATATAAGAATTCAATAAAACAAGTTCAAGAATTATTTTATCCAGGAATTATTAACGTCCAAATTGTCAACACGATACTGTTTTGTGGTGTAAAATTCAAGAATGATCAGAAGAAGATTTTCATGAAAGGATACTGGATGAAGCGCAAATATTAAGGATATTCCACTAATTTCATGGAGTATAGAAGTCAAAGTTTTATCCAACTGAGTATAATAAAGAATGGAATAACAAAAGAAATCACCATGCATGCGATAGACCGCACAGACAGGTTATTCCAGCAGAATAATAATAACGGAACCAGGTCAGGTGAAATTCACACCGACAGGATGTTCCAACAGAATAATAAAGAATGGAACCAGGTCCGGTGTAAAACACACAGACAGGATATTCCAACAGAATAATAAATAATGGAACCAGGTCCGGTGTAAAACACACAGACAGGATATTCCAACAGAATAATAAATAATGGAACCAGGTCCGGTGTAAAACACACAGACAGGATATTCCGACAGAAATATAAAGACAGGATAGTAAATGGATGTCACCAAGTATAGGGTATTCCGCGTATACCGGTTATTCCAACAGAATAATAATGAATGGAATAACATAAGGATTTCACCAAGTATAGGGTGTACCGCGTATACAGGTCATGTATAGGGTATGCCACTTTTACAGGTTATTCCAACAGAATAACAAAGAATGGAATAACATAAGTTCTCTTCAAGAAGAAAGAATAACACCCCTTACCGTATTAAGAGATTGAATACTGCAGTAGTGTAGTAACCGAATACTCTTTTTCTTTCTCTATTACTCTCTCTATACTTTCTCTCTCTATAGCTTGAACGAATTCGTGAAAAATAATGAAGCCCTAGGCCTCTATTTATAGAAGATTTATTACTATTTACGAAAGTATTTACTATTTTACGAAGGTAATTACTATTGACGAAGGTAATTACTATTTACGAAGGTAATTACTATTTACGAAAATAATTACTATTTACGAAAATAATTACTATTTACGAAGGTAATTACTATTTACGAAAATAATTACTATTTACGAAGGTAATTACTATTTATGAAAGAGACTCTTAGATGATGACATATGGCCCCCCCATAAATAATTCAACTTACCACAAACGTCTAATAATAGACTCTTTATATACATCAAGGATTGAATAAAAATTACCAAAAATCATTTTAACACATATTTAATCTTTCAACAATTATTAATCATTTATAACTTGTCGTCTCAATTATTATTTAAATAATATAACATATTATACAGATGATACTGTGACAATAATTGAATCAATAATATAAGAGATATGATGCAGCAATTACTGTAGCAATAATTGAGTATAGCTGAGTGACTTCTCACGTAAGCATCAATAATCAATACCGTGTGCTACTATGTAACAACGCGTATTACTGTACTTTTACTACCGAGTAGTTCAACAGTTTTAACGGTAACACCTCCGCCGTTATTTTATAGAAAGATAATTTTGTCGTTTTCTAACGTTGTGGGGTCCACCAATGATTGTGCCGTCGTACGAATATTCCCCGACAAAAAGAATATTCCCCGACCAAACGAATATTTTATAACAACTTGCGTACTTTGCAAAATTTATAAATATTACCCACAACTATTATATCAAATTTATTCCATAATATTCAAAAATAATAATTATGAAAATTCATCTTTATTTATAAAAACTGGGGTCTTACAACCTCCCCTTCTTATGAAATTTCGCCCTCGAAATTAGGGTACGTACCTGGTATATCAAAGAGGTAAGGATACCTTGATTTCATTTCAGATTCTAACTCCCAAGTCATTTCCTCAACATTGTGGTTTCTCCACAAAACTTTGACTTGAGGTATAACCTTGGAGCGTAGAATATGTTCCTTCTTATCCAAGATTTGAACAGGAATCTCTTCATACGTCAAATCTTCCGCTATTTCGTCCAGTTCTAACTCAATAATGTGGTTCGGGTCTTTCACATATTTTCGTAACATGGATATATGAAAAACGTTATGAACACGAGACATACTTGGTGGTAGAGCGAGTCTATAGGCCACAGTTCCTATTCGATCGAGGATTAAAAATGGACCGATGAATCGAGGATTGAGTTTTCCTCTCTTTCCAAATCTTGTAACTCCTTTCCATGGAGTAACACGTAACAACACATGATCTCCTATATTGAATTCCACGTCCTTTCGATGAAGATCAACATAACTCTTTTGTCGACTTTGAGAGGTTTTTATACGTTGTCGGATCATTTGAATCTTTTCCGTAGTCATACGTACCAACTCCGGTCCCAACAACGTTGCTTCACCCACCTCATCCCAGCATACTGGAGAGCGACACTTTCTTCCATACAACGCTTCGAATGGAGCCATGCCAATACTTGCTTGATAACTGTTGTTATAGGAAAACTCCACCAATGGTAAGAATTTGTCCCAACTTCCCTTGAAATTAAGGACACAGAGTCTTAATAGATCTTCAAGAGTTTGAATAGTCCTCTCTGACTGTCCGTCCGTCTGAGGATGATATGCCGAGCTAAATCGTAAGTCTGTGCCCATAGCTTTTTGCAAACTAACCCAAAATCGTGAAGTAAATCTTGGGTCTCGATCAGAAACTATGGATACCGGCATACCATGCAGTCTTACAATCTCGTTTATGTACATACGAGCAAGACGTTCAAGTGTATAAGTTTCTCGTATCGGTAAGAAATGAGCAGACTTGGTCAATCTATCAACAATAACCCAAATCGCATCTATGCCTTGAAAAACCTTAGGAAGACCGGTAACAAAATCCATGGTAATGTGCTCCCACTTCCATTCTGGAATTTCAAGTGGTTGCAATGGACCTTTTGGTACTTGATGCTCCGCTTTAACTCGTTGACAAGTTAAACACCTTGAGATAAACAACGCTATCTCTCTCTTCATATTACTCCACCAAAATGTATGACGAATATCATGATACATTTTGGTACTCCCAGGATGGATTGCAAACGGTGTATTGTGCGCCTCCATCATGATTTTATACTTTAAATCAGGGTCGTTAGGAACACAAAGTCTGGAGTTGACTCGAAGTATTCCTTCTTCATCGATTCTTGCTTCCGGCATAGCACCTTCTTGCACTTTCTTCCTCATACGCATCAGCTCCAGGTCTGTAGCTTGAGCAGCTTTAACTTTATCGATTAAAGTCGGTTCTACTCGTATATTCGCCATCGTCACATGCGTCCATGGAGTCTTTAACTCTATCCCCATCCTTTGCAAGTCACACAAAATGGGCCCTTGCGTTGACAATATCACACTCGTACTTGCATGTGATCTTCTACTCAATGCGTCAGCTACCACGTTTGCTTTTCCAGGATGGTATTGGATGGTATGATCATAATCTTTCAACAGTTCAAGCCAACGTCGTTGTCGCATGTTGAGTTCCTTTTGAGTGAAGAAATATTTGAGGCTTTTATGATCCGTAAAGATCTCCACTTTCTCCCCATACAAGTAATGCCTCCAAATTTTAAGTGCAAAGACAACAGCTGCCAACTCTAGATCATGAGTAGGATAATTCCTCTCATATTCTTTGAGTTGTCGCGAGGCATAGGCTATGACTTTTCCATGTTGCATGAGAACACATCCCAGCCCTTTGCTCGAAGCATCACTGTAGATGACAAATCCCTCCGAGCCAGATGGTATTGTTAGAACAGGTGCTGAAATGAGTCTCCTCTTGAGTTCTTGAAAACTCTTCTCACATTCTTCGCTCCAACTGAACTTTGTATCTTTCCGAGTCAGCTGAGTCAATGGAGTAGCGATTCGAGAAAATCCTTCCACGAATCTTCGATAATAACCAGCTAAACCGAGAAAGCTACGTACTTCGGTCACTGATTTAGGTTGCTCCCAGCTTTGAATAGCTTCAATCTTTGCTGGGTCAACAGATATTCCACGACTTGATACCACGTGCCCAAGGAATGCTACTTCCTCAAGCCAAAACTCGCATTTCTTCAACTTGGCATAAAGCTTATATTCACGAAGCTTTTGGAGTGTCAGCCTCAAGTGTTGCTCATGATCTTCACGGCTTTTGGAATAAATAAGGATGTCATCAATAAAGACGACCACAAAATGATCCAAATATTCCTTGAATACTCGGTTTATCATATCCATGAAGGCAGCAGGAGCATTAGTCAATCCAAAGGACATGACTAGGAATTCATAATGCCCGTACCGAGTTCTGAAAGCCGTCTTTGGAATGTCATCGATTCTAATCTTCAATTGGTGATACCCGGAACGGAGATCGATCTTTGAAAAGAATTTGGCTCCTTACAACTGGTCAAATAGATCATCAATTCGTGGCAATGGATACCTATTTTTGATGGTGACATGATTTAACTCTCGATAATCAATACAAAGTCGCATACTCCCATCTTTCTTCTTCACGAATAGAACAGGAGCGCCCCAAGGAGAAGTACTAGGACGAATAAAGCCAATGTCTAATAATTCCTGCAGTTGGGTTTTTAACTCCTGAAGTTCAATAGGAGCCATTCGATATGGGGCTTTAGAAATGGGTTTTGTACCGGGTTCAAGGTCGATACAAAATTCAATCTCACGCTCTGGGGGTAGGCCAGGAAGTTCTTCGGAGAATACGTCAGGAAATTCATTAACAATAGAAATATCGTTCAAAACTGACGTATTTTTGTTTAAATCTGTGACATGAGCTAAGAAAGCTTGACATCCGTTTTTCAATAAACGAATAGCTTTATGACTTGAGATGACCGTGATTGATTTTAATGGTTTGGTCGCTTGAATTCGGATAATAGGTTGATTAGGAATATGAAAGCTAACAACCTTATGGAAACAATCAATTTTTGCATGATAAGCAGTTAACCAATCAATCCCTAGAATCACGTCAAATGCAAGTATTTTCAATGAAATAAGATCTACAGGTAATGTGAGGGTACCGATTTGAACCAAACAAGACTTATAAACAGTGGATGTAAGGAAGGTTTCTCCCAACGGAGTTTCCACAGATAAGTCAAAATCTAATTTCTCCGGAGTCAACTTTAATCGATGAGCGCAAGTAGGAGAAATAAAAGAATGGGTAGAACCGGTATCAAATAAAGTATAGACTTCGTTAGAGTTTATGATAAGCTTACCCGTGATGACCTCATTCGGGTTCCTTGCTTTCTGGGAGGTCACAACAAACGCTCTCCCTTGCACTACCGGCTTTGACCTTTCTGGGACGGCCTTTGGTGCCTCCACCCTAGGTGAATTTGTCTTTGGTAAACGACAAAATCGGGCCAAGTGACCTTCTCTTCCACAATTATAACATGCTTTGGACGGCATCGCGCAATTTGGACTGATGTGTCCCTCCCCTCCGCATTTGAAGCATATGATAGGTGGTCTTTCTCCTTCCTTAACAACGGGTGCTGGTGCTGACGTCTTTCCATCATTGTTGAATCTCCTCTTTTTGAAATGTCCATTCTTATTGTTTTGGCCCTGATTACCACCGAAGTGGTAACCATTTCTGGCCTGCTGATTCCCTCCACGCTTGTTGTCACCGCTTCGATGACCACTCTCGCTGGTATTATAATTTTGCCGGCTGCTCTCTTTTAGTTGAGTTGACTCGTTATCGCGCTCCACTAACTGAGCCCTATTTACAACATCTGAATATAAACACAGTTTATGAGAAATAAGATGTTGACGTATCTCCGGCCTCAAACCTCTTAAAAACATTCGCGCCATTCTCTCTTCATTATCCACCAAGTGGGACGCAAACCGTGATAACTCCGCAAATTTTGCCTCGTATTGCGACACGGTCATATTATTTTGTTCCAACTTAATAAACTCCACCTCCTTCATGTGGCGAATACTTTCGGGAAAGTATTTGTCATTGAACAGCTCCTGGAACTTCTCCCAAGATATCTTCAGTACAGCAGGTTGAGTATGTTTTACCGATTCCCACCAGTAATCTGCCTCTCCGCGCAACATAAAGGCGGCAAAAGGAACCTTTTGCTCCTCGGAGCATCCCAAGACATCAAATATCTTGGTCATCTGCTTTATCCATGTTTCCGCCATAAGTGGTTTTGGCTCTCCCTTAAACTCCGGTGGTCCCAGCTCCTTGAACTGTTTAGCGGTGACCGCCCGAGAGTTTCCCGCGTTTCCATCTACGTTTTGGACAGGAGTTGCTCTCGCCTGCTGCTGCATGAATTGCATAAAACCTCTGAACATTTGATCATTCGTCATTTGGTCAGTGTTGTTGTTTGCATGAGGATTTTCGCCTTCCTGGTGCACATTATCCTGATTATTGATATGTGGTGAATCAACGATCGCCTGTGCTCCATTGCCAATCTCAACATTCTCAGATGTCATTTTCAGATACTGCCACAAAACAAAAGGTTAATTGACACGTAACATATTATCCCTATATTTTGACCGACCAATAAAATAGCACATAAACTTAGGTAGGTCATACTAGTGAAGGAATTCCCCGTCTCTCCCCTCCTAGTACTATTCTCACATCTTAGCCAGGGATCATATCCCTAAGCTTTGATACCAACTGTGACGCCCCCAAAATTAGGTATACATCACCCATCTTGAGTCGCCAGATACATGGTACAGAATTCAAATACAACTTCCTAATACAACTGTCGTGTACAATACGATAAAACATAACTGTGAGTTTGAATACAATTATTGTCTACTAGAGACCATACAAACTCAAAAGGTGCCCTCAATACAATTATTGTCACACTATTTAACAGAATAGTGAGGACTACTAATACTATTCTCTGGTCCATCACTCCGTTCCCCGACTCGTCCCAGCTATATTCTCATTTCCTGAAGAGAACAGTGAAAGAAAGGGTGAGCTCAACTAGCCCAGTAAGAAATATTATGACTAAGATAATGCAGAATAAATTATCATTAGCCTTCAATAGTGTTAAACTGATAAAATACAATAAACATCAAGTTTAACTACAGCGGAACCAGCAATCCATTAAAAGAGTCAGGTAGAAAATAAAATCTACTATCTTTTATGATTTAAAAGGTTTTTCATCATCGTTATAGCTGAGACTCAGCTTAATAAATATTCCACATCATCGAATCACCCCCGCACTACGGCCAAGGATATTCTTTAGTATCACGACCACAATTATTCATGCACTACGGCTAAGAATATTTGTGTATTCATTAATGGTCATGATCATGCCAACAACTGTCCATCAATGCACTACGGGCCAATGAGGATTTTTAACTTTTACATCATTTATAATATTACGGTCATGATTACACCGAATAATCCCTGGTCATAATCATACCAAGTCCATCTATGTACTACAGGCCACAGATGACTTTCAACAAAATATAAACATGAGGATGATGACAATGATATAAGAATTCAATAAAACAAGTTCAAGAATTATTTTATCCAGGAATTATTAACGTCCAAATTGTCAACACGATACTGTTTTGTGGTGTAAAATTCAAGAATGATCAGAAGAAGATTTTCATGAAAGGATACTGGATGAAGCGCAAATATTAAGGATATTCCACTAATTTCATGGAGTATAGAAGTCAAAGTTTTATCCAACTGAGTATAATAAAGAATGGAATAACAAAAGAAATCACCATGCATGCGATAGACCGCACAGACAGGTTATTCCAGCAGAATAATAATAACGGAACCAGGTCAGGTGAAATTCACACCGACAGGATGTTCCAACAGAATAATAAAGAATGGAACCAGGTCCGGTGTAAAACACACAGACAGGATATTCCAACAGAATAATAAATAATGGAACCAGGTCCGGTGTAAAACACACAGACAGGATATTCCAACAGAATAATAAATAATGGAACCAGGTCCGGTGTAAAACACACAGACAGGATATTCCGACAGAAATATAAAGACAGGATAGTAAATGGATGTCACCAAGTATAGGGTATTCCGCGTATACCGGTTATTCCAACAGAATAATAATGAATGGAATAACATAAGGATTTCACCAAGTATAGGGTGTACCGCGTATACAGGTCATGTATAGGGTATGCCACTTTTACAGGTTATTCCAACAGAATAACAAAGAATGGAATAACATAAGTTCTCTTCAAGAAGAAAGAATAACACCCCTTACCGTATTAAGAGATTGAATACTGCAGTAGTGTAGTAACCGAATACTCTTTTTCTTTCTCTATTACTCTCTCTATACTTTCTCTCTCTATAGCTTGAACGAATTCGTGAAAAATAATGAAGCCCTAGGCCTCTATTTATAGAAGATTTATTACTATTTACGAAAGTATTTACTATTTTACGAAGGTAATTACTATTGACGAAGGTAATTACTATTTACGAAGGTAATTACTATTTACGAAAATAATTACTATTTACGAAAATAATTACTATTTACGAAGGTAATTACTATTTACGAAAATAATTACTATTTACGAAGGTAATTACTATTTATGAAAGAGACTCTTAGATGATGACATATGGCCCCCCCATAAATAATTCAACTTACCACAAACGTCTAATAATAGACTCTTTATATACATCAAGGATTGAATAAAAATTACCAAAAATCATTTTAACACATATTTAATCTTTCAACAATTATTAATCATTTATAACTTGTCGTCTCAATTATTATTTAAATAATATAACATATTATACAGATGATACTGTGACAATAATTGAATCAATAATATAAGAGATATGATGCAGCAATTACTGTAGCAATAATTGAGTATAGCTGAGTGACTTCTCACGTAAGCATCAATAATCAATACCGTGTGCTACTATGTAACAACGCGTATTACTGTACTTTTACTACCGAGTAGTTCAACAGTTTTAACGGTAACACCTCCGCCGTTATTTTATAGAAAGATAATTTTGTCGTTTTCTAACGTTGTGGGGTCCACCAATGATTGTGCCGTCGTACGAATATTCCCCGACAAAAAGAATATTCCCCGACCAAACGAATATTTTATAACAACTTGCGTACTTTGCAAAATTTATAAATATTACCCACAACTATTATATCAAATTTATTCCATAATATTCAAAAATAATAATTATGAAAATTCATCTTTATTTATAAAAACTGGGGTCTTACAACCTCCCCTTCTTATGAAATTTCGCCCTCGAAATTAGGGTACGTACCTGGTATATCAAAGAGGTAAGGATACCTTGATTTCATTTCAGATTCTAACTCCCAAGTCATTTCCTCAACATTGTGGTTTCTCCACAAAACTTTGACTTGAGGTATAACCTTGGAGCGTAGAATATGTTCCTTCTTATCCAAGATTTGAACAGGAATCTCTTCATACGTCAAATCTTCCGCTATTTCGTCCGGTTCTAACTCAATAATGTGGTTCGGGTCTTTCACATATTTTCGTAACATGGATATATGAAAAACGTTATGAACACGAGACATACTTGGTGGTAGAGCGAGTCTATAGGCCACAGTTCCTATTCGATCGAGGATTAAAAATGGACCGATGAATCGAGGATTGAGTTTTCCTCTCTTTCCAAATCTTGTAACTCCTTTCCATGGAGTAACACGTAACAACACATGATCTCCTATATTGAATTCCACGTCCTTTCGATGAAGATCAACATAACTCTTTTGTCGACTTTGAGAGGTTTTTATACGTTGTCGGATCATTTGAATCTTTTCCGTAGTCATACGTACCAACTCCGGTCCCAACAACGTTGCTTCACCCACCTCATCCCAGCATACTGGAGAGCGACACTTTCTTCCATACAACGCTTCGAATGGAGCCATGCCAATACTTGCTTGATAACTGTTGTTATAGGAAAACTCCACCAATGGTAAGAATTTGTCCCAACTTCCCTTGAAATCAAGGACACAGAGTCTTAATAGATCTTCAAGAGTTTGAATAGTCCTCTCTGACTGTCCGTCCGTCTGAGGATGATATGCCGAGTTAAATCGTAAGTCTGTGCCCATAGCTTTTTGCAAACTAACCCAAAATCGTGAAGTAAATCTTGGGTCTCGATCAGAAACTATGGATACCGGCATACCATGCAGTCTTACAATCTCGTTTATGTACATACGAGCAAGACGTTCAAGTGTATAAGTTTCTCGTATCGGTAAGAAATGAGCAGACTTGGTCAATCTATCAACAATAACCCAAATCGCATCTACCCTAATCATGTGTTAGAACAGTCCTGATCCTCATTTACCCTAATCATGTGTTAGAACAGTCCTGATCCTCATTTACCCTAATCGTTCCTAAATCTATATATAAGCAACTAAGTCCTTGTACTATCTCACATATATTACTACGTACTACTGCTGCTGTCTGCGCTAGTAAGTCATTTGATGTTTATGCCTCAGCCTCCTTCAGTCATGAATGCCAAAACCCACCAGCACCCTACTACTACTTCTTCTTCTTCTTTCACCAAAACCGGAAAAACATCCCCTCCTCCTGTAAATTCTCTGAAATTGATTATCAAATTCAAAAATTCAAGGCCTTATGCGATTCTTCCTATGAGCAAATGCAGTGAATCAAGAAAGAGAAAAGAAGCTGCAGAGAAGAAAATCAACACGGGTATGAATTTGTATGATCGGACTTGGTTTAATATCAAGAAGAATACCCAAAACAAGAAAACCAAGATTCTTGATCCTGAAGATATCCGAGTGGCTAAACAACTCAAGAGTTTTAGTGTATATAGCCATCAAGAAGAACAAGAGGAGACGTTTATGGGCGTTTCAACAAAACTGACTCTCCTTGCTCCTGAAAGTTGTGAGATATGTTGAACTACGTACTTCTAGTAGTTGCTCATTAGATTAGATTAGATTAGATTAGATATTGCTCCTGCATTTGGAGAACTACTTTGTAACCTGTTGCAGAGAATTTTTAACATTACAAGTTGTAGATATTGTTGAACAGCCCTAATGTGTTGAGTTTGGATGTATGAAATTAGGCACAAATGAAATGGAATAAAAAAACGTGTTAATTTTTCATTCAATTCCCTTAATTTCTATTTTATGGGGTGACGGTGGAATGAAATAATTCATGTATAATGGCTGAATGTACAATTATGTTATTGCATCACAACACTCACCACCCACCGTACCACTTTCACCAACCAAACATGCACTTAAGATCTCTGTTCGCGTGAGAATTCCCTTAATTGCTTGATAATAATTTATTCTCTTTTTGTGGAGCGTGTTTTTCATTCTTTGGTGAGACATGAGATTGATCAATTTATTTCTCTTTACAAAGAGTTTGATTATCATCTATTGTGATATCTTTTTTTTTTTGTTTGGAGAATAATTTTTCATTTGTGAATTTTTTTGACTATGCAAATTGACAGTGATATCTTTTTCAAATTTAAATGTGAAGTCGGTTTGTTATTTCGTTATTCATATTAAAGAACTATTTAAATTTGTATTATATTGACCATCTTCCTTGAACAATTTACATATTCCTTAAACAATTTACCAAATTCGATCACTTGGTCTCCAGATACATATGTATGTATATGCATGTCAAATGTAAATGATATGTAGAGTTGACCTGAATTGACCAAACAAAGCCCAATTAGGAGCAAGACAAAAAATATGACCAGGAGCTATTTTGTGTTCCATACTTTATGTAGAGTTTTGTTTTGACATTATAAAGTCATTTCAAAAATATTAAATTAAATAAATATAATTCGTATAAGTTTAGAACACAATAAACTTTGTAATCACTTATACATTATACAATAAATTAATTAACTTGGGTAATTATTTTTTACTCTTTTAGCAAAGAAGTTAAAGTATTCAAAGTTGTTTTACTAGTGAACTTGAACTCACAGTATGTATAGTGGTGCAACCTGGAAAAGAGTGGTTAAATTTTTTTAATGAATGCAACTCCAGAAGTACACACAAGCAAATAATATATTTAGAAAATTAATATTTTTTTCTTGTTCATCAAATTTTATGATAAAATTTGATTTGGTCCTTAAAAATAATTAAACATTTTGTTTATTAAAAATATAATTTTTTTGGTGTATTCAAATCCCATGGCTCAAAAGAATGTTAAGATTTCAGCTAAAACTAGCAAAAAAATAAATAAAAATAAATTGAAAGTATTAAATTATATATTCAAAAAAATTATATATTAAATTATATATTCAAAAAAATAAAAAAGCAATTCTGTCTTATTCCCATAACTATTGTGTCTTGTATATTTTGTGTTCCATACTTTATAAACAATCGGCCTGATAATTATACACCATACCTTTCGAAATAAAGAATTATTTTAACTTTTGCAAATTACTTTGATTTATTTTTAAATTTAATTTTAAAATAATTTTTTAATTATAAAAATTTAAATAAAAAAATACCGGTAATTGAAAATTTATTATTTTTAAAATTATATGAAACCGTTAACTTTGAATTTAAATATTTTAAATTTACTTTAAAAGCTTATATTACTAAAAGAATTAAGATATGCCAAATTGGATGGACCACCGGCTGAAAGAATAAACCGTGAATTATGGTCTGAGCGGTTCAATTTTAATTCGGTTCAGTTATGAATTGGAGGAGGCGCAAGAACAGAGTAGCCGAGTAGGAAACCCAATTGCAATTGGATTTAGGAAATAATAATATATAGATTTCCTTTGCAATTTAGGAAATAATAATATCAGATTACACTTTGCATTTTCCGGTGAGTTTTAGTTAAACCCCAAATTGATTTGGAAAGGTAATTAAAACAAGATCTCCAGGAAATCTAAGTAATTAATGTACTCCTTTCGATCTCTTAATTGGTAATCAAGTAACTCATTTTCCCTATATATATTTATATCCCCTAGTTCTTCATATCCCACAGATTGCTACTAAAACCTTAAACCCTAACAAGAAGCAAGTTCGTTCAGGTATAGGGTTTAGTGATGAAGCTCCCTTCTTCTTCTTCTTCCTCCTCTAATCGCTCCTCTTCTTCCACCATAACTAATCAAACAGAGAAAACCCATCAAACCCCTCCTGCAAATTCTCTGAAATTCACAACCAAACTCGATAATTCAAAGCCCTCGGAATGCAATAAATCAAGAAAAAGAAAGAAACCCGAGAAGAAAATTAATCTGGGGTTGAGTTTGTATGATGAATCTTGCTTTAATTTCAAGATTCTTGATCCTCCTGCATACATTGGTTCTACGAAATCTGCTGAAGATATTCAAGTGGCTAAAAAACTGAGGAGTTTCAGAGTTTACAGCCATCAAGAAGAAGAGGAGGAGAAGTATTTGGGCGTTTCAACAAAACTGCAACTGTTTGATGATCCATGGAAAATCAGGAAAGTTCTGACACAAAGTGATTGCAACCATCTGTGTAGGTTGATGTTGGCTAAAGATTTGGTGCAGAAGAATATCATTGATGTTTGGAATCATGCTGGGCTTACGGATTACGTTGCGAAAATCTGGACCGCAGATGGGGTTGATGTTGAGGTATTGGATTATGACAGGGAAATGGAGTTTCACATGACATTCAAGAACCTGCACTCAAGCGACAGCTATATCTTTTGTAAGAATTGGATCCCCAAGTTTGTCAAGGAGAGGAGACTTAAAAAAGGAGACGAGATTGGGCTATATTGGAGCCATACGCAGTTAAGATTCGTGTTCTCTGTTCTCTCTCGCGCTCCAGCTTCTTAGTTAATCTAAATAGTTGGAACATTCTGCATATACAAGTTGAAGTTCATGGACTAAATGAAGTGGGTGGACATTATGTGCGTTAGATTTGTTTCTTGATCAAGTGGATTCCCTCTATTTATGGTTTAAACCCATTGTAGCTGCCTATATTTTTTTTTAACCCAGTATCGATTTCGTTAACTAGTTAGGAGCTTCAAGAAAAAGTAAATAATTTATGAATTTTTTTTTAAATAAAATAAAAACAATAAGATGAATTAATTAAGTTCACAAAAAACACTATCTAGTACACATATTTTCAAGTGGTAAAACAGACATCTCGCATATATGTTTAATCAATATATTATGTTTGAAAAAAATTTAGTATTAATGTTGTCTTAGTTCAAACGGTTGAGCACATATGTTCTATACATGTTCTGTATAATTTAAATACAACTAAACTTAAATAAGTATTTTTAAGTGTATTTTTTAAAAAATTATTTTTCGAATTGTACTTTACTCGGTATTATATAGATACAATTTAATTATTATTGAAGTACAATTTAACTTGACTAATAAGTATATTTTTTAGGCTCAAGTATAATTTACTATCATAAACTATATGTCATATTCCACTTCGGTGATCCACCTTTCAATTTTGTTAATTTGAAAAAGTACTAAATATAAACACTGTAATATATCAAGAAGAGATGGGGTTTTGATGATGATGATTAAATGGTGTGACAATTTTACACTTTAATATATCAAAAAAGTTTAATCACAAAATAAAAAACTGTTTTTTTGACACACGTCAGCTGATTTATGCCCCACCTAGACAGTCGCGTCAGCAATTTCTGACATGGCAAGCTCAATTGAATGAAATTGGAAAAAGTTAATATTCAATCATCTAATTGACAAAATTGAAAGGTGGATCACCAAAATGGAATATACCCTATAGTTTAGGGTAATAAATTATATTTAAACCTATTTTTTAATATATTTTTTAACTAGGAGCTATATAGTCAATTTAAATATAATTTAACTTAAATAAATATAGTTTAAGTACAATATTTTTATTTTTATTTGTAAGGCATACTTAACTATGTACTACATAGGTACAATTTAAGTGTAGTTTAGAAAGAAAGGTTCGTTCTCTTTTGTTATTTCCCTTTGATGGATTTGGATCATTCCATTTATACTTGTGACGCCCTGAAATTCGGATACTTGAAACCCGTATTCGGTGTTCCACAATACTATTCATACAAACTGTTTAATATATTAAATAATTAAAAATACTACATCAGAGTTGTCTATTCCCAAGTACGAAGACATTTAAGTACTTTATTACGTGATAGATAATTTATTATCACATTACAAAACTATAACTATTACAAGTTACGGCTTCCAACTATTCAATCAGCTTCCCTTTACCCTTGTCCTTGCCAGAACCTTCTTCGATCTCACTCAGCTGAAAATATTTAATTTCAAAGCAAGAATGAGCATTCAATTGGTCAACAAATAATAACAGTTAATGAATATTGTATAAAAGGATTAAATGATATCTGTGAGTATACTTCTACAACGAATCAATAGTTGTGAAGTAACTGGAATAATTCTGAATAACACAACAATCGTTTATATTTTTGAAACGACGTATTGACTATAGATGCTGAGCGGTCACTAGACCATGAACTTTTATTTTCTAGTTCGAAAAGGTTTAGACATAAATTCTTCATCTGCAAACCGTCTGACTTATGGGCACGGTGGATGATCAGGCCGTTATGCCATGTGTTGATCAACACTAGCTATAGGAACGACATTTGCGTTCGTCATCACCACCTCAGTGCAAACAAAAATTTTCCAATTCAGGGATGTTCTGCTCATATTTGAGTCCAAAACAAAACAATCACCAGTACAAAGTACCTAATAGACAACGCTTAATAGACAACGTTTTTTATAAAAACGTTGTGGTTTTTTTTTTACAACGTTTTTAGAAAAAACGTTGTAGATATATATGCAAAAACGTTATCTATTTAGAAGGACATTATTTTTATTTTAATTAGATAACGTTTTTTTAAAAAAACGTTATCTATCAACAAAAACACGGAGCTAAAAAAAATGAGTAAAAGAAAACTTTCCGCTCTATCATTTGTCACTGAGTGTCTTCGTTCTCATTTCTCATCTCTCTGTTTAGCCTCTTTTCGTTCCAGAAAAAAAAAGCTAGGGTTTGCCTAGATTTCCTGAACCTCACCAGATATGAACTCCGCCACCACCACCATGAATACACCGCCCATGCCTCTTTTTCTTCCTCAATCGCTAACAACACTACTTCCGAACGATACTCTCCCAAAACCCTAAACTTCACCACGATTCTAGTGCTAGTTCTAGTAGCTTCACCCGTCGTTTCAATACTCGAGCTGAGTCCAACAATGGCGCCGAGCCTCGCCAGTATGATGCGATTTCTGCACAATCAGTAATGGCAGCGGCGGTGTTAGGGCTTCCCGTTTTTCAGCCAATTTCAGCTCTTCGGTCGCCGTTTGTGAGTCATCGGTGTTTAAGAAAGAGAAAATTTCTATGGCAGCTCACGATGAGGTTTTCTCCCCTTATGCACTCGGTATTGATACATATAAATCTTCCTTATCTCGCTTCATTCCAACTCGGTTTGGGTTATTTTTTGCCATTTTCAGTGCTTCATTCCAACTGCTCAAAAACCAAATATATTTTTTCTCAATTTTTGTTATCAGGTTGCAGTGTTGCTTTTCACTAAGATTAACCATGTTTCTCAATTTTTATGAATGTTTTGATTATTTGATAAATCTTAATTATTTATTCCATACAGTCGTGCAATTGGCTGCAAAAGAAAATTACTTCGACTTTAGGTCATAGGAATTTTGTACCCATGTTTTTTGACTGATTTTATGAATAGACTAAAGTTGGTAAACAAAAACATGGTGATACTTAGCCCTCTGGCTGCTATAAAAAGAAAGCACACAGATATATCAAAGGAATAGTTATGTATTGTGTATATATATCTTTTTCAGATTGCTAGCCAAAATTATCTTTCATTTTATCAGTGTAACAATATTTTTCTCTTCATCACTTTTCTTATCTGCTTATGTTTTCTATCATGGTATCAAAGCCATGTTTGCACACTTTCTTGTTTAATGATGGATGGTGGTGTTTAGCATTGCGTTTCACTTATTTTTAATGTTGTTTGCTTTTACAGTTTATACATGACTGATGACTACCTTTCAGCATAGTCAAACTCATGTTTATCTCTTCTCGTTTTGTAGTGGGCATTGGGAAATTATTCTCGAGCTTTTATTAGCATTCTTGGTTTCCAAATGGACACTGAGTAATAAGCCAGCACTCTTATCTAACCATGACTCTTTTCTGGATCCAATCATTGGTGAGTATTGCCTAATGTTGGCAACTAGCAATAGCATGAGAAATGCTTTAGGGGAGAGAAATGCTGCAATTCTTGGAAGGTGGGCAATTTTGATGAGTGTTACTGCCTTAAACAAATGCGGCTTGCCTGTAAGATATTTAACTTATATATTTCTTTCTATCATGGTCAATTTGTGTTTTTTTTTCCTAAAGCTATCACTTGCTGAAGTATCTACAGCCATTACCTTCTCACTTTGGATGTCTTCTGTGCTATTCTTTGGTCATATGTATTACTTTAACCTGAAAAAGAAAATTCCCCTGATCAGTTTCATGTAACCTAAAACCGGGAAGTGTTGGACTGGATTAAAAGTATTATATGGCTTGCTTGCACATTGTAGCTGCTCTTAGATAGGAATATGTATTCTCACACTTGATAGCCTGATAATGAACCGACTGATTCTTGCAATAGTCACAGATTTTCGCAGACTGATTCTTGTGAGGCAGATTCAGAGTTGCTTATGAATGATGGGTGTGCAACAGATGGCCAGATCTCTGGAAAAAGTGGGAGCTCATTATATTGTCAGATGAGATGAGAAACAAAAAAGGATTACAAACCTTCAAAAGAGGTGTGTAATGTTTATCCTCCTGTAGCATCATGTGATCTCTGTATTTTGTTTTCTTATTCATGATATCTTCTTTATTAGAATAGCAATAGGGAAATAGTAATGACAATTCTTTTACTGTGAGAAGTCTTCTTTTCTAAGCAATCATGTTAGTAAAGATGATAGATTGTCTGATGCAATCAGTTTTTGCATTGATTCCTCCATGATGGCAGCGAACCAGAATTTAGCTCCTTAAATGAGAAAGTGAATGTGGTACACAATTTATTAATGCCAACCTATAGTTGTTATACAAAAGCCCTTTCATTCTTTCATAACATATACTTATAAATGGTTTCAAAAGCTGTTTCATATTGCCACTACTTTTAGCTTTAAATTAGTAAGGAGTAACTCATCAATAAGTAACTTTTTGTATTTACCTCCTCTGAACAGGTTTTTAAGAGCTAATCAAGCAACACTAGATAACAATGTCGAATTTCAAGTGAATGTGGATGATAAGAGAGAGCACGGATCTGGACGAACATCGGGACCTCTATTATCTGGAACAACATACTGTATTTCTTCTTGCAGTATGATATTGATGAACAAAGTTGTTGTATCAAGTTATGCTTTCAGTGCAGGCATATCATTGATGTTCTATCAGGTACCTCCACTTATTCATGTTCTATCTTCTTCTTGAAAGGGTAAGAATATGCAGTTGTGCGTATGTTCTCAAGATACCATAAAATGTAGTTTCTTACCCATACTTCTTGCAGAATCTTATCAGTTGTGTACTCATTGTTATTTTGAGATTATGTGGAGCAGTTTCAGTGGAGAAGCTCAACTGGAAGCTGATCAAGTTGTGGCTCCCTGTCAATGTCATATTTGTGGGCATACTAGTATCAGACATGTATAGGTATGCTATGAACCATAGTTCATATTAGTTAATCTCTTTGACCAAGTAATTGTCGGACTAGATTGTTCTGTATTGTACCATAGATTGTTCTGTACCATAGTTCATATGCTATGATGCAGGTTGCTCAAAGGATTGGAGTCCAGGTATGAATCAATGGCAATTCAGTTTCAGCACCTAGAAGAATGATTCCAGTTGTATAATGGCTTTTCATCCATCCTGTACCTCCCCTCTACAAGGTATTGAATTGCTACATTGTCTCTTCCTTTCTCAGTTTGATGTATAAATTACAAGCTATAAATTTGTCCATATGTTTACTGTTATCTTGTTTCTACCATTCAGCACATTGAAATTCTTGCTGGAAACAAAACATTAGTGCTGCCTGTACCTGCATTTAATGTAATCAATGGAGGTTCACATGCATGCAACAAACTTGCAATTCAGGAATTTATGATTCTAAATGTAATTACTTGTTTTTCTGTGTATATAGGATTTCTAGGTTGTATAGTTAGTATCCAAGAATTACATTTTTTGGGCAGTACTCGTTTGGTTGAGTGATTATATGGATATTTTTGTATATATTTTGTGGATGTAGTAATTTGAAACTGTAAAAGAATAGTATTATTGGGATGTATTTTGAATGGTTGATACATTTTGGCTATATATCATGGGATTAGCATACTGCAGGTGCATTGGTAATTTTGGTGAACCACGTCTTTTTTTTTCTTTTTACTTTTTTATCTACAACGTTTAAAAAACGTTGTCTGATATACTAAACAACAACGTTTTTATTCAAAAAACGTTGTGGAATCATACCTTCTACAACGTTTTTAAGCATCTGCTAATTTTTTAAAAATAAATCTACAACGTTTTTTTCCTAAAAAACGTTGTGTATGATGATTAACTACAACGTTTTAAAAACGTTGTGTAAGGGTGTCAAATAGACAACACCCTTAACCACGACGTTTTTCTGACTGAAACCACAACGTTTTTTCAGCGTTGTCTATTTACTGTTTTGTAGTGGTGAATTTAGTTTGGATGACTCTATTATATTCAATAATATTTCAAGATTGAATCAAATATTTAAAACTATGTCTAGCCAGATCAAATTAATGGCTTACTGCCTTTAAACTGTGTATATACATACTAAAATTCAATAGTATGTATCAAAACTTGCTATATCAAAGAATTTTGAGTTTAAGGATACTTGCTCAAATACAACAATTTATACAAGTTAGGACACTTGCATAACCAAACTTAATAAACAAATAACAGAGCAATTTTGATTATATATAAATCACATGAAAACAATATTGAGATACTTGTAATCAAAGAATAGATTGAATAAAATTCAAGAACTTGCTTGTACAGAATTTAGGAAGTTATAGATAGAATATTTGCTTACAAAGATCCATTGCATAAAGTAAATGCAAAAGTTAAGATACTTGCTCAATAAAGAATAAGATTTAGATACTTGCCTTGACTGTGAGCTATTGATAAAAATTCAGCTTAACTTCCTTTCACAGATCCTATACAATCATATTCACACATACAAACATATTATCCATGTATCCACATCATATAGTTTGTATGTTTATATATTACATAATCACAGTGGCCATGTTTTTACTTTTGAGAAACTTTTATACATTTTTCAAATACCTCATCATTTTACTACAATAACCATTTTTCTCTTTAATAGAGTTTGATACAATCCCAGTTCATGAATTCCACATACTTTTAGTTTATAATCCTTTAGTAATTTAATACATGAGAATTACATACTTCTTATGTATAACTCAAGCACACATGGTGAATACTTGATTCATTTTGTGTGTTGGCATAGTTATAACTTGTATAGGTAGATCATAGATTTATTTGTTATAAACTAATGCATTAAAACTAGCATGCCTCAACCCAACGTCAAAACAGCCCCCTTGATGCCAGGCCACGCAGGGGCGGATCCAGCTAACTTCAGTGGGGTCAAATTTGAATATTTTTTTATGAAGAATAAAAATTAATTTAATAAAATGAATATAGTAGTAACATACACTAATATTATGTTACTGAAAAAAAGAATATGCTACTATCTTGTTAATACGATAGATAAACATTTTAATATATTTTAAAATATTTAAATTTAATTAAGTGATTGATGGATTGCTCAACAACAGCCGACAACATTATTGGTAGAAAATAAATATAATGTTAAAATACTACTACTACTACTGAAATAACACTTGTCTACAAAATATAGGAAAATTTATTAGGCACTGCTTTTTTTATATATAGAAAATTTGGATAAATTATAGAAACTCTAAATGAAATCTTTCACAATTTTTAGTAACTCTAACTCCTCTGTTTTTTACTTTCTTAGTATTCAGGAGAAGTAAATTTGATCAAGACAATAAAATACTTAAGTTCTTATAGTAGTATTTTATTTTAACAATATATATAATAGTATATTATTTTTTTCAATAACATAATAATAATGTACTAATATAATTGTAGTACTCTATTTATTTTGTTCCACCATACTTTATATATAATATGAGGAGGTGAAAATCCAGTGGGGGCAGGTGCCCCCCTGCCCTAGCCTTGGATCCGCCCCTGAGGCCACGCCAACAGCCCAAGCTTTGCTTGGCCTTGTGGGGCTCAGCTGGGCTTGGTGTGGCCTCGTTTGGCCCTGCAGCCCCAAGCATAGCAGCTATAGCAGCTCTCTGCTGCTACCTACTGCTGTCATTTAGGCAGCAGTCCCTGCTCCCTATCTTGCATACTATCATCTCTTTATTTACTAATTCGGTTGCAAAGGACTTTTGGTAATTGGAAATGATATAACCACCTATTAGAATAACCCATAAACTGCATAGAATACATAATCTACAAGAACCAAAATGTTTACCAAAACAGCCTCTGCTGTTCCGAATTGAAGACTGCTGCTGCCAATGGCAGCAGCTCCTTTCTCTTATCTTCCATGTCTCTAATTTTTTTCTTACAATCTAATCACTTTAATATGCTAAATTTTTGGAGAGAATATAGTTAATATACTCACCTATTTAAAAAAAATACTAACCAATTTATTTGAACAACTTAGCTTTGTCGACTGAGAGCTCAAAAAGAGCCCCCAGCCCAGCCAACCCGCTGCTATTACTGCTGCCATAGGCAGCAGCCCTACACCTATTATGGCCAATTCTCTATTTTCCTACTTCTAATTCATATAACGGTTTACGTCAAATTTTTAAATATGTTGTACCTAGCATATGAGAGTATTTTTAAAAATTATAAAGCCTCCCTTTCAGACTCATTAAGCTGCCCAACACAGAGCTCAAAAATAGCTCGACATACTAATTTCTAACTTTTCGTTTTAGCTCAAAATTATTTTTCGTTTTAAACCAACACGCCCAAACTCTTTAATTATCATTATATGTAATATATAAATCTATCCCAACACTTGTTTCTATC
Organism: Panax japonicus; assembly: GCA_020205505.1. Taxonomy (NCBI): domain Eukaryota; kingdom Viridiplantae; phylum Streptophyta; class Magnoliopsida; order Apiales; family Araliaceae; genus Panax; species Panax japonicus. The sequence continues at coordinate 168,551 of JAINUV010001310.1, forward strand.
TAATATTTGATTTTTAGTCAAAACAGTCCATATAGGACTTTTATCGAGCAAGTTGTGAGCACTGTTTTGAAATCTTCTTTTCATAGTCGTTTGTTTACTCTTCAATCCCATTTTAGTCTCCTTATAACACCACACAACCAGCCTATCTATTTTATTCTAATTCAAACAACAAAAATCCAAAACACAATCAAATTTATGCTTAACCAAGTAACTAGTTTATTTCCTTTTTATTACAATTCTTTCGATTCCCACATAGTTATACAATATGTCAATCCTTATGATTATGCATACCTAGCATCTAGTTTTTACACTGTTTTACACCATCAATTGCATCTAAACTGATAAATTACTAACTAATCATACATGAATCACTTTGGCCTTGATTTATAGAACATCACTCCTTGCTCCCCACGTTATAGCCCAACTAAATATTATAATCTATATCAATCTCACTCAAACAGCTCCTGCTAAAGAAATCCCCGTCACACATATGGCCTTTAACTTAGTTACAGCTATATGATCCGAAACCGTTACGTACTACAAGAAAAATCCTTATTTTTGAGGGAAATTTTCGTTGGAAATATTCTATTATTTCTAAAGAGAAATTTCGTCAGAAATAAGTTATTTCCCACGGAAAATTCCGTCGGAAATAACTTTTATTTTATTTTTTAAAAATATTTTTTTTTCTTTTTTCTTGTTTTCATATGGCCATATGTAGTCATCAAATGTACTAACAAACGTTAAAAGATTTCCGTAGATCGATGAATAAGAAACTTCCAAAGAAGAAAACAACAACACCTGAATGGAGTGGAGTTAAAACTAGAAACTAGGCATGAGAAAAAGGCATTGATATCAGCACTACTCCATTATAGTGAGAAGAACACTTTAATCATTCTAGAATAAGTTGGATTAACACAAACCTTTAAGAAAAAAACTTATATACTTTTTTTATAAAAAATCTATTACAACTTTGAAATAATTAACCAGATATGTCTATTTGGAAATCTAAGAACATACAACCTAAAACTAATGCACGATAGCTTTTAGCTTTCATGTCCTAAGAACAATTAATATAGATCATGCAAGTTTCATCACTCACTCCACTTGGAAGTGGGTACAATAATCAAATACTACAACATTATATTGTAGTCGTTGCATGCAGAGAGTACGCAGCTTATCACTGAAAAACCCTACTCCTAATTGACTAGCCACTTATACCTTATAATTGTCAGTCCAACCCTTCAATGCGCATCCTCTACAAGCTCTAAATTGTTGATAAAAAAAATTAGTACAAAAAATCAGTTCCTATAATCTGCAATGAATGGCAAACTTCAATATTAATAGAGAGAATAAACAATAATCAGGTTACAAGCGGAATGATAGAAATGAGAGAATCTTCCAAAACAAAATAAAAACATCCAAAGGCCTTGAATTTAATAATATTGCAAGCATATAGGGATCAACAAACTGTAGACGACAGATCCATGTAAAGAAAGAGAACATAAGTACTTGAACACAATAACTACGATAGATGCACAGAGAAACGTCTGAAAAGCAAAATCAATAAGTTCAAAATATCCATCTACAAAATATTAGCTCTATTAATAAGAAAGAAACATAGCAAGACATGAAACAACACAAAAACTTAAGGCAATACATATATAACTCGTCATCCGCTACTAATAGTAGCGAATGTAACCTGTCGTCCACTACTAATAGTAGCGGACGCGAATTTTTCAGTTCTAATCTCTATCGTTGGTTCTTGTATTGGACGCAAATGATGATATTTGTCCATTTTTTATTCATAGCAAATACTTGCTATGGATCATTCTCCATATATATATATATATATATATATATATATATATATATATATATATATATATATATAAGTATGATGTGGCATAGGAACTTGAGAAAAGAGAAAAATGAGAATTGTCCATTGTTAAGGTTATATATATAATCAGGGTAAAATGCAAATGTGACCTCTGAACGAACCCCTTTCAGTAAAAATATTTGAACATTGAAGCCTCCCTTTTCTGTAAATTTTTTTTGAATATTTAACCCTCAGCTGCCAGTGTACTTTTACCAAATTAATTCCCAAAAACATGTTCCCTTAATTTGGAGCTGCCAGTGTACTTTTACCAAATCAATTTCCAAAGAAAATATTAGACCATTCGAGTACGTTAGGCTTAGTTATTAAATTGCCTAAAGAAAAAATTATAGGGCCAATTACACTTTTGTTACACTTCAACCTCCAGTCATTAATAATTCAAAAAAGCCGTAGCAGCAGCAGTCGCCTTCATCTTCTTCTTATACTAGCTCCACCAAAACTAGAAAAACACACAAAAAACTTATCATCATCATCAAACCCCTTCTCAAAGTGTTTGATGATCCATCAAGAAAACTCAGAGCAAACAAACAGGGGAAGCTCACTGCAACCATCTGTGTTAGCCTCTTCCTCTAATCGCTCCTCATTTTCCATCATAACTAATCAAACAGAAAAACCATCAAACCCCTCCTGTAAATTTTCTGAAACTCGATAATTCAAAGCCCTCTGTTCTTGTTCCGAGTGAGGAATGCAATGAATCAAGAAAAAGAAAGGAACCCAGGAAGGAAGAAATCAATGTGGGGTTGAGTTTGTATGATCAATCTTGGTTTGGTATCAAGAAAAACACCCAAAACAAGAAAACCAAGATTCTTGGTCCTACTGCTTACATTGGTCCAAAAAAATCCCCTGAAGATATTAGAGTGGCAAAAAAGCTAAGGAGTTTCAGAGTTTATAGCCATGAAGAAGAAGACGTGGAGAAGATTATGGGTGTTTTGACAAAATTAGAACTGTTTGATGATCCATGGAAAATAAGGAAAGTTCTGACAGCAAGTGACTTCAATCATCTGTGCAGGCTTATGTTGGCTAAAGATTTGGTGCAGAAGAACATCATAGATGTTTGGAATCATGTTGGGTGTACGGACAATGTTGCGAAAATACCGATGGTGTTGCTGTTAAGGTATTGGACTATGATAGGGAAAAGAGTATAAGTTGAAATTAAAGAACCTGCGTTCGAGTGACAGCTATGTGTTTATTCACAACTGGAGCTCCAAGTTTGTTCTGGAGCTCCAAGTTTGTTAAGGAGAAGAGGCTCAAGAGGGGCGATGAGTTTGGGATGTATTGGAGCAATATGCATTGGAGATTAGTTTTCTATGTTCTTGCTCGCGCTCCTGCCGCTTAGATTTGTTTGAGAGATGTTATTTAACACAGTAATTGTGTGTAATTTTTGTGTTTGAAATAAGTTTTGGCTCTTGTCTACCTTAATAAATATAACTGGTTCTTGTGCATTTTAGAAATAGCAATTCATTTTAGAATACTGAGTTATTTATCATTTTGACATGAGTCTCTCACATGGGAGTGTGACCCGCTCACTATTCATGTGAGAGATCATGTGAAAATATCATTTTTAATTGAATTTCATCATATTGTTTAAAAAATATTTGTCTACATTTTTTTCACGTATCTTTGCCAAAATTTCTCTATCTTTCTATTTCACAAAAGTACAAAGTTACTGAACTACTCAAAATGTGTAAAGTTTTTATCGAATTTATGCAACACTAATTCATAACTTCAATGTAAAAAATGTACGCAGGACTAATTAAATTAAGGTCCAACCTTTTTTCAAAACTATCTACATTCCTTAATTCTATGCTTTTTGTATGATACAAAACATTAATTTTTCAGCTTTTTCTTTAGTAGGTTGAGTTACCACCATTTGAAACAAAGAAATGGTACTAATATAATCTATTATGATCAATTATTATTGTGATTGTAAACTTGATGATATTGTGTCACCAAATCTTACGGGTTTGACTTGTTGACAAGACTTGTTGACCGACCAACCCGTATGTGTCATATGACAAGCATGCGGGCATGTGAAGGTTTATACATCTTTTTACAATTGCAAATGACATCATGTACATCTATTCTCTCAGTCTAATTTTATTTGTTTTCATAGATTTTATATGGTGAAATTGACTATATTTATAATAAAGAAATTATTCTTAAGTTTATTAAACATATGTACTAAATTATTGTCATAAGAAAGTAAATCGAATATATTGTCAAAGTCAACTTATTTATAGATTTCAAAATTTCTAATATATTTATTTAATTATTAATTTAAATATTAGTTGATTTTGACATTAAAAAGTCAATTAGGACAAGTAAAGTTGTGCAGAGGGAGTATTATATACTAGGATGCATGCTCCCTTAAGGCAAGGGGTATTTTATTTTTGATTAATTATTTTTTTAATAAAAATAAATTTAAGTATCATATGTATAACAGAAGTACCATTACCATGTAAAATTACTGTAAAATTTAAGTATCATATATATATAAATTTAATAAAAATATTAGTTGTTTAATGAATGCAACTCTGGTATAACAGAAGTATCATTATTGTAATCATGTAAAATTACTATATTTTCCGACAGATCATAATTTTTTTTATTAATATAAAGTTGTTGATACACAAGCAAATAATATATTTAGAAAATTAATATTTTTTTCTTGTTCATCAATTTTTATGATAAAATCATATTTGGTCCTTAAAAATAATTAAACATTATGTTTATTAAAAATATAATTTTTTTGGTTCAAAACAGTCCATATAGGACTTTTATCGAGCAAGTTGTGAGCACTTTTTTGAAATCTTCTTTTCATAGTCGTTTGTTTACTCTTCAATCCCATTTTAGTCTCCTTATAACACCACACAACCAACCTATCTCCTTTATTCTAATTCAAACAACAAAAATCCAAAACACAATCAAATTTATGCTTAACCAAGGAACTAGTTTATTTCCTTTTTATTACAATTATTTCGATTCCCACATAGCTATACAATATGTCAATCCTTATGATTATGCATACCTAGCATCTAGTTTTTACACTGTTTTACACCATCAATTGCATCTTAACTGATAAATTACTAACTAATTATATATGAATCACTTTGGTCTAACATTGAACTTATGATAAAAATGTACAAGTTGCAGTACCTTATACTTGCTTGTTTTAAAGTTTTCGTTATCCCTTATCTTAGGGGGTGTATTCAATTAAGATTTTTAAAGACTTTTAAAGATTTTAAAAGTTTGGTTTTATTCAATCAAGACATTTAAAGAATTTATAAAAGTTTACTGGTATTCAATTACAACTTTTTTAATGTCTTTAAAAGTTAGATGGTATTGAATTAAGATTTTTACAAAGTCTATAAAAGTATTTTGGCATTCAAAAAGTCATAGATTTTTTAGATTTCTATCAAATGATAGAGTTTGACAGACTTTAGAAGTAAATTATAACTATCAACTCATATCCAAAGTCTGACCTCATCTCTAAAGACTTCTAAATACTTCCAAATATTAAACACAAATGTGGGAATTCGGATCGCCAGTAAAGATGGAACCTAGAAATTCTAAGTGTAAATACAAATTCGCGGTGTAATACCCAGAAAAAATAATAATAAAGAAATAAAATAAAATAAATAAATAACATTTAAATTTATATTTTAAATAATTTAATTGGATTTTGTCTTTTATTGGGTCAAACTAGTTATTTATTTTATATGGTCTAATAAGTATTAATATGTGAAGGATAAATTAATTTGGTAAAATTTGAGCCTTAAAAACTAATTGGATTTAATTTATGTGGATAAAATTAAATCATATTATAATTAAGAAAATTAACAAGATATATTAATAAGTAAACAAATAACTAAAGACTTAATCTGTCTCGTAGTACGTGCAATCGAGGAAAGAAGGAAAAGACACAGTAAATTGGTAAGGGAGAAAGCGGTTCAAAAGCTTCCAATACAAAGACGATAGAAATTTATTTAATAAATGTGAGATAAAATCATGAAACTCTCAGATCAATTGTGAAGATTATGTATGTATATATATTTAAAGCTTTTGTCTTATTATTAATTATACTGCATGATTTGATAAAAGGAGGGATTATATATATATATATATATATATATATATATATATATATATATATATATATATATATATATATATATATGTAAGATCCCAACTTATTATAAATAAAATTGAATTTTCTATAATTATTATTGTGAATAATAAGGTGTTAAATTGATATAATATTTTGGTTATGGGTGAAATGTGCAAATTTTGCAAAATAAGCAAGTGGTTATAAAATAATCATTGTTGTCGGGGAATATTCGTTTGGTCGTGGAATATTCTTGTTGTCGGAGAATATTCGTACGACGGCGCAATCATTTGTGGGCCCCATAACAGAATAACTGTCGGATGAAGAAAACGACAAGTTTAAATTTTTATAAATAACGGTGTAGTTGTTACCGTTAACACTGTTGGAATACCTGGTGGATAAAATACAGTAATACGCGTGGTTGCACAGTAGTACACGATTTTGCACAGTATTGTTGAATTATTGATTTTTACGTAAAAAGGCACTACTCAATAATTGTTACAATAATTACTGTTCAATATTTTATTTTTATTGATTCAATAATTGCTGCGTTGATATTTTATATTATTGTTGTTTCAATAATTATCACTGCACAATATTTCTCATTATCAGATCAATAATTCATATTATTTGAATAATATTATTAGATAGCATTATTGGCAATGTCTAGAAAGTTCTGTCAAGGAGAGATTTGGTCACCTAATTGCGCGCCAGTAAGGATAAATTCTTATTGGAAAGCCTCTTCTTTCCTGGGAACGACCTGGTTGTCATAATTCTGATTCTGTAATATTATTTGTGAATAATTAATTATTGATTTATATGATAAATAAATATTTATTTTATGTGGATATAAATGATGGATATATTTATTTTTATGTGGATAAAAATGAAGGAATTAATGTTGAGGTGTTTTATCAGTATTTTGTTGGTGTAGAGGTATTAAAAATTATCCATTTATGGATTTCGGATATTTTATGTTTGAAATTTGGAAAAATTCAAAGCTAAAAAGTTGTAGAGAATTCGATTTCAGGAAGAATGGACATAAAATTCGTATTTGTCTAATAAACGGGCTATTTTCTATGAATTGTTGAAGTTTCAGAAAATAAAATAATTTTTATTAAATTATGGGTGGGACCCACTTTTGATTTTTCAAACATGTGGGCTGCTAGATTTCTTCCAAGATGGCTGCCCAAAAAGTTCAACAAAGCGTGCGTAGACCTTTGAATAAATAATAATATTATTTTATTATTTAGTCTCCTATGGCGTTCTAACATTTTTATATAAATAGACGCTTAGGTTAGAATTAAAAATCACACCAGAAATAAGTTTTCTTTCTCTCTAGATTATTAAGCGTATTTTTGTGAGTATTTTGATACTTTGAGAGTTCCTATTCAGTGCAAGTTTCTGTTAGCACTATATCCGAATTTCAGTCAGAAGTACTGTTATTTTGAGGTAAGGGATGTTATTTTCTTCATAAATGATATTATTTTCTTCGATATCATTATGCCAAAATATTGGTTTGAACTTTTTATCAAATTTTGAACTTTTTGTGTCGAGGTTACTATTCACGTATACGACATTATTCACGTATACGGCACTATTCACGAATATGACACTATTCACCGAAAATGAAATTTTATTCTTTTAGTCCAAGATGTCTATTATGGTTACTATCTTTGATTGTATCCCTGTTTTGGTCTTTTTTTTGAATTCTGCTTCAAAATTGGTTATTATGGAGTATTATTGATCTTGGATAAACTGTTATATCCTTCATATTTGTCCTTCTGTCTCATTGGATTCGTTTTCTTTAAAATATTTTTTATCATCCTCAGTCCTAAATGATGATATTACTAAATATCTTTGGCCTGTAGTGCAAAGATGAATGATTAACTGATGAATATCTTTGGCCCGTAGTGCAAAGATGAACAGGTGTTGAGATGAACATGACCAACTGGTAATACAACTGAATATATTTGGCATGTAGTGCAAAGATGAATATTTGATTAAAGATGTATATTGATTGTTTTTACAGGGATAAAATATTGATGATGGACTTTTAAATCTTAGAAGATAGTAGAACTCATTCTCTACTTGACTCTTCTAATGGATTGTTGTTTCCGCTGCAGATGTTGATCTAAAACTTGTTGTTTATTATATTTTATCAGATTTTTCCTGTTGAAAACTAATAATAATTTGTTATATATTATCTTAGTCATAATATTCTTTACTAGGCTAGTTGAGCTCACCCTTTTCCTTTTTGTTCCATTTTTCTTCTCAGGAGGTGAGAACATAGCAGGATCTAGTCGAGGTATGGAGTGATGGTTCTAGAAAGATGTTTTAGCAGTCCTTACTACTTCTGTAAAATAGTGTTTGAATAATTATAATGAGGATTTATTTGAGTGTGGATATTGTCTAGAAGACAATATTTGTATTTAAACTCACAGTATGTGTTGTCGTATTTTGCACGACAATTGTATTATTGAAGTTGTAGTTTGCTTTATGCACCATGTATTTGGCGACTCAGAATGGGTGTTGTATACCTGTTTTGGGGGCGTCACAGTTGGTATCAAAGCTTAGGGATATGGTCTCTGGTGGAGATCGGTGAATAGAACTAGGAGGGGAGAGATGAGTAAATCCTTCGCTAGTTTGTCTTATCTAAGCTTATTTGTTGGTCAGTCATAATATAGGGATATTATGTGATATGTTAATTTGTTTAATTAACCCTTGTTTTATGGCACTATTTAAGAATGGCTGTTGAGAACGTTAATAATAGAGTGTATGAGACTGTGGAACAACCTTTAGTTACAAATCAAGAGAACGTGCAACAGGAAGGCAATATTTCTCTGTAAACAACACTACCAAGCAAACGATGAATGATAGAATGTTTAGGAGCTTTTTGCAGTTCATGCAAAATCAGACGAGGGAGACTCGTGTACAAAATACGGGTGGAAGTGATACCAACGTGCGGTCTATCACAACCAAGCAGTTCAAGGAGTTGGGACCACCAGAATTTATTGAAAAGCCGGATCCGATCAAGGCGGAAATATGGGTCAAGCAAATTACCAAGATATTCGATGTCTTGGGATGCACAGAGGAACAGAAGGTTCCATTCGTCACCTTTATGTTCCGCGGTGAGGCAGACTACTGGTGGGAGTCTATGAAGCGTACCCAGCCTGCTGCACTCAACATGTCTTGGGAAACGTTTAAGAAACAGTTCAATGACAAGTACTTCCTGAAAGTATTCGTCATATGAAAGAGGTAGAGTTTATCAGTCTGGAACAAAACAACATGACGGTGTCCTAGTACGAGGTGAAGTTCGCTGAGTTATCCAGGTTTGCACCTCATTTGGTAGAGAATGAGGAACGAATGACAAGGATATTTCTGAGAGGTCTAAAACTCGAGATTCGTCAATACCTTATCTCTCATAAATTTTCTCTGTATTTAGATGTTGTTAACAGGGCTCAATTATTAGAGCGAGATAGTGAGTATGTTCAACCGAGGGACCACAACCAGGGTCATACCGGTGACTGCAGTCATCAGAGCGATGATAATCAACGAGGTGGGAAAAATACGAACAAAGGCGGTAACCACTCGGGTGGTCATCATGGCCATGGTAAAAGGAGAGGTGAGTCAAGTGGAAATTTTAGAAAGAGGAGATTCAACAACGACGGGAAGACATCAGCAGCAGCACCAGCACCAACAACAAATTCTAGGGGAAGAGAACGACCGCCAGTTAGATGTTACAAATGCGGGAAAGAGGGACATATCAGCCCAAACTGTCCACAACAATCCAAGGTATGTTATAACTGTGGAAAGGAAGGCCACATAGCTCAGGATTATTCTGTAGCAAAACAAAGTTCAACGGGGATGGTGACTCCAAGGGCTGTCCCGGATAAGTCAAAATTAGCGGTTCCTAGAAGAGCGTTTGCCGTGACTGGCCAAAACGTGAGGAACCCGAATGAAGTGATCACAGGTAAGCTAATCTTAAATTCTTGTGAAGTTTATACCTTACTAGATACCGGTTCTACCCATTCTTTTATCTCTCCTGCCTGTGCTCAACGTTTAAACTTGACTCCGGAGAAATTAGACTTTGATTTATCAGTGGAGATTCCGTTAGGAGAAACTTTCGTTACGTCCACTGTTTATAAATCTTGCTTAATCCAAGTTGGCACTATCACATTACCTGTTGATCTTATCTCTTTAAAGATACTTGCTTTTGACGTGATTTTAGGAATTGATTGGTTAACCATTCATCATGCCAAAATTGATTATTTTCGTAAGGTTGTTAGTTTTCATATTCCTAACCAACCTGTCATACGAATTCGAACAACTAAACCACTAAAATCACTCACTGTCATATCAAGCCATAAAGCTATTCGTTTATTGAAAAATGGATGTCAAGCTTTCTTAGCCCATGTTATGGATTTGAACAAAGACAAGTCAGATTTGAATAATATTTCTATTGTTAGAGAATTTCCTTATGTATTTCCTAAATAACTTTCCGGTCTACCCCCAGAACGTGATGTTGAATTCTTTATTGACCTTAAACCGGGTACAAAGCCCATTTCTAAAACCTTATATCGAATGGCTCCTATTGAACTTCAAGATTTAAAAGTCCAACTACAGGAGTTATTAGACATCGGTTTCATTCGTCCTAGTACATCTCCTTGGGGTGCTCCTGTTTTATTCGTAAAGAAGAAAGACAAGAGTATGCGACTTTATATTGACTACCGAGAATTGAACCATGTCACCATCAATAATAGGTATTCGTTACCTCGCATTGATGACTTGTTCGACCAGTTGCAAGGAGCACAATTCTTTTCAAAGATCGACCTTCGTTCTGGATATCATCAGCTGAAGATTAAAACTGAGGATATTCCAAAGATTGCCTTCAGAACTCGGTACGGGCATTATGAATTCTTAGTCATGTCTTTTGGATTGACTAATGCTCCTGCTGCTTTCATGGATATGATGAACCGTGTATTCAAGGAATATTTAGATCAATTCGTTGTTGTCTTTATTGATGACATCATCATATATTTCAAAAGTCGTGAAGATCATGAGCACCATTTGAAGCTGATACTTGAAAGGCTTCGTGAAAACAAGCTATATGCCAAGCTGAAGAAATGCGAGTTCTGGCTTGAGGAAGCAGCATTCCTTGGGCACGTGGTGTCAAAACATGGAGTATCTGTTGACCCGGCGAAGATTGAAGTAGTACAAAGTTAGGAGCAACCGAAGTCGGTGACCGAAGTACGTAGCTTTCTAGGCTTAGCTGGTTATTTTCTCGAATCGCTACTCCGTTAACTCAGTTGACCCGGAACGATACAAAATTCGTATGGAGCGAGGAATGCGAGAAGAGTTTCCAAGAGCTCAAGAGGAGACTCATTTCGGCACCTGTTCTGGCAATACCATCTGGTTCGGATGGATTTGTTATATACAGCGATGCTTTAGGTAAAGGGTTAGAATGTGTTCTCATGCAACATGGGAAAGTCATAGCCTATGCCTCATGACAACTCAAAGAATATGAGAGGAATTATCCTACTCATGATCTAGAGTTGGCAGCAGTCATTTTCGCGTTGAAAATCTGGAGACACTACCTGTATGGGGGAGAAAGTGGAGATCTATACGGATCATAAAAGCCTCAAATATTTCTTCACCCAAAAGGAACTCAATATGCAGCAACGATGTTGGCTCGAGCTGTTGAAAGATTACGATCATACCATTCAATACCATCCTCGAAAAGGAAACGTAGTAGCTGACGAATTGAGTAAAAGATCATATGCGGGTATGAGTGCGATGTTGTTAACACAAAGACCCATTTTGTACGATTTACAAAGGATGAAGATTGAGTTAAAGACTCCAGGGACCCACGTGATGATGGTGAATATACGAGTAGAACTGACTTTAATCGATAAAGTTAAAGCTGTTCAAGCTACGGAACTGGAGCTGGTGCGTATGAAGAAGAAAGTGCAAGAAGGTGCTATTCCTGAAGCAAGAATCGATGAAGAAGGAATACTTCAATTCAACTCCTGACTTTGTGTTCTTAACGATTCTGACTTGAAGCATAGAATTATGATGGAGGCACACAACACACCGTTTGCAATCCATCCTGGGAGTACCAAAATGTATCATGATATTCGACACACATTTTGGTGGAACAATATGAAGAGAGAGATCGCGGAGTTTACCTCGAGGTGTTTAACCTGTCAACGTGTAAAGGCGGAGCATCAAGTGCCAAAGGGTCCATTACAACCACTTGAGATTCCGACATGGAAGTGGGAACACATTACTATGGATTTCGTTACAGGTTTCCCAAAGTTTCTCAAGGCATAGATGCTATTTGGATTATTATTGATAGATTAACCAAGTCTGCCCATTTCTTGCCGATACGAGAAACTTATTCCCTTGAACGTCTTTTACTCGTATGTACGTGAATGAGATTGTAAGATTGCATGGCATGCCAGTATCCATAGTTTCGGTTCGTGACCCAAGATTTACTTCAATATTTTGGGTTAGCTTGCAGAAAGCTATGGGCACGAATTTACGATTCAGTTCGGCATACAATCCTCAAACGGATGGACAATCAGAGAGGAATATTCAAACCCTTGAAGATCTATTAAGACTCTGTGTCCTAGATTTCAAAGGAAGTTGGGATAAGTACTTGCCATTGGTAGAATTCTCTTACAACAACAGTTATCAAGCAAGTATAGGCATGGCTCCATTCAAGGCGTTTTATGGAAGAAAATGTCGCTCTCTAGTATACTGGGACGAGGTGGGAGAATCAACGTTGTTGGGACCAGAATTAGTACGCATGACTACAGAAAAGATCTAAATGATTCGATAACGTATTCAAACCTCACAAGATCGCCAAAAGAGTTATGTTGATCTTCATAGAAAGGACGTGGAGTTTAATATTGGAGATCATGTACTGTTACGTGTTGTTCTATGGAAGGGAGTTACAAGATTTGGAAGAGAGGAAAAGCTCAATCCAAGATTTGTTGGTCCATTTGAGATTCTTGACCGAATAGGAAATGTGGCCTATAGACTCGCATTACCTCCAAGTATGTCTCGTGTTCATAATGTTTTTCACATATCCATGCTTCGTAAATATGTGAAAGACCCAAACCATATTATTGCATTAGAACCAGACGAGATAGCCGAAGATTTAACGTACGAAGAGGTACCTTTTAAGATCTTGGATAGGAAAGAGCATGTCCTATGCACCAAGGTTATACCACAAGTTAAGGTTTTATGGAGAAACCATGCTATTGAAGAAATGACCTGGGAGTTAGAATCAGAAATGAAAGCGAGGTATCCTCACCTTTTCGAAACACCAGGTACGTACGTCAATTTTGAGGACGAAATTTCATGAGGAGGGGAGATTGTAAGACCCCAACTTATTATAAATAAAATCGAATTTCCTCTAATTATTATTGTGAATAATAAGGTGTTAAATTGATATAATATTTTGGTTATGGGTGAAATGTGCAAATTTTGCAAAATAAGCAAGTGGTTATAAAATAATCATTGTTGTCGGGGAATATTCGTTTGGTCGTGGAATATTCTTGTTGTCGGGGAATATTCGTACGACGCCATAGTCATTTGTGGGCCCCATAACAGAATAACTGTCGGATGAAGAAAATGACAAGTTTGAGTTTTTATAAATAACGGCGTAGTTGTTACCGTTAACACTGTTGGAATACCCGGTGGTTAAAATACAGTAATACGCGTGGTTGCACAGTAGCACACGGTTTTGCACAGTATTTTTGAATTATTGATTCTTACGTAAGAAGGCACTACTCAATAATTGTTACAGTAATTACTATTCAGTATTTTATTTTATTGATTCAATAATTGCTGCATTGATATTTTATATTGTTGTTGTTTCAACAATTATCACTGAACAGTATTTCCCATTATCAGATCAATAATTCATATTATTTGAATAATATTATTAGCTAGATAGAATTATTGGTAATGTCTAGAAAGTTCTGTCAAGGAGAGGTTTGGTCACCTAATTGCGTTCCAGTAAGGAGAAATTCTTATTGGAAAGGCCCATCTTTCCTGGGAACGACCTGGTTGTCATAATTGTGATTCTATAATATTATTTGTGAATAATTAATTATTGATTTATATGATAAAGAAATATTTATTTTATGTGGATATAAATAATGGATATATTTATTTTTATGTGGATAAAATGAAGAAATTAATGCTGATGTGTTTTATCAGTATTTTATCGGTTGTATAGGTATTAAAATCATCTGTTTGTGAATTTTGGATATTTTATGTTTGGAATTTGGAAAAACTCAAAGCTACAAAGTTGTAGAGAATTCGATTTCAGGCAGAATGGACATAAAATTCGTATTTTTCTGATAAACAGGCTATTTTCTATGAATTATTGAAGTTTCGAAAAATAAAATATTTTTTTATTAAATTATGGGTGGGACCCACTTTTGGTTTTTCAAACATGCGGGCTGCTAGATTTCTTCCAAGATGGCTGCCCAAAAAGTTCAACAAAGCATGCGTAGACATTTGAATAAATAATAAATCATTTTATTATTTAGTCTCCTATGGCGTTCTAACATTTTCCTATAAATAGACGCTTAGGTTATAATTGAAAATCACACCAGAGATAAGTTTTCTTTTTCTATAGATTATTGAACATATTCTTGTGAGTATTTTGATACTTTGAGAGTTCTTATTCAGTGCAAGTTTTTGTCAGCACTATATCCGAAATTCAGTCAGAAGTACGGTTATTTTGAGGTAAGGGATGTTATTTTCTTCATAAATGATATTATTTTCTTCGATATCATTATGCTAAAATATTGGTTTGAACTTTTTATCAAATTTGGAACTTTTTGTGTTAGGATTACTATTCACGTATACGGCACTATTCACGAATACGACACTATTCACCGAAAAATAAAATTTTCTTCTTTATGTCCAAGATGTCTATTATGGTTACTATCTTTGATTGTATCCATGTTTTT